>JAVSCE010019174.1:0-30653 GCA_032199065.1 Smutsia gigantea
TTGTATTTCTGTGGGGTCCGTCGTGATTTTTCTTTTCTCATTTCTGATTGTGTTTATGTGTGTAGATTCTCTTTTTCTCTTAATGAGTCTGGCTAGGGGTTTATCTATTTTGTTTATTTTTTCAAAGAACCAGCTCTTGGTTTTATTGATTTTCTATTGTTTTATTCTTCTCAATTTTATTTATTTCTTCTCTAATCTTTATTATGTCCCTCCTTCTGGTGACTTTGGGCCTCATTTGTTCTTCTTTCCAATTTCAGTAATTGTGTCTTTAGACTATTCATTTGGGAATGTTCTTCCTTCTTTAAACAGGCCTGGATTGCAATATACTTTCCTCTTAGAACTGCCTTTGCTGCGTCCCACAGAAGTTGTGTCTTTGTGTTGTTGTTGTCATTAGTCTCCATATATTCTTTGATTTCTGTTTTGATTTGGTCGTTAACCCATTGATTAATTAGGAGGTGTGGTGGTCTCCATTATTTGTGACTTTTTGATTTCTTCTGAAATTTATTTCTAGTTTTATACCTTGGTGATCTGAAGTTGCTTGGGAGGATTTCCAAACTGCAAATTACAGGGTTCTTTTTGTGGCCTGATGTGGTCTATTCTGGAAAATGTTCCATGTGCACTTGAGAGAATGTGTAACCTGTTGCTTTAGTTGTGAGTTCTGTAGATGTCTGTTAGGTCCATCTGTTCTAGTGTGTTGTTCAGTGCTCTGTGTCTTTACTTACTCTGTCTGGTTGATCTGTCCTTCTGGAGTGAGTGGTGTGTTGAAGTCTCCTAAAATGAATGCATTGCTGTCTATTTCCTCCTTTAATTCTGTTAGTATCTGTCTCACATATGCTGGCGCTCCTGTGTTGGGTGCATATATATTTATAATGGTTATATCTTCCTGTTGGACTGACCCCTCTGTCATTATGTAATGTCCTTCTTTATCTCTTGCTACTTTCTTCGTTTTGAAGTCTATTTTGTCTGATACAAGTACTACAACACCTGCTTTTTTCTCTTTGTTGTTTGCCTGAAATATCTTTTTCCATCCCTTCACTTTTAGTATGTGTATATCTTTGGATTTGAGGTGAGTTTCTTGTAGGCAGCATATAGATGGGTCTTGCTTTTTTATCCATTCTGTTACTCTGTGTCTTTTGATTGGTGCATTCAGTCCATTTACATTTAGGGTGATTATTGAGTGTGCTTGTGCCCATTGCTGGCTTTACATTCATGGTTACCAAGGGTTCAAGGGTTGCTTCTTTACTGTCTAACAATCTAACTTAACTTTCTTGTTAAGTTATTGTAAACACAGTCTGATGTTTCTTTATTTCTCTCCCTTCTTATTCCTCTCCTCCATTCTTTCTATACTAGGTGTTTTATTCTTTGCCTTTAGTTAGTATTTGGATGGTCTGCTTTCTTTGCTATGATTTTATTTTCCCTGGTGACATCTTTTTAGCCTTAGGTGTGCTTCCATCTAGAGCAGTCCATTTAAGATATCCTGTAGTGGTGGTTTATGAGAGGCAAACTCTCTTAACTTTCGTTTATCTGGAAATTGTTTAATCCCTCCATCATATTTAAATGATAATCGTGCTGGATACAATATTCTTGGTTCGAGGCCCTTCTGTTTCATAACGTTAAATATATCATGCCATTCTCTTCTGGCCTGTAAGGTTTCTGTTGAGAAGTCTGATGATAGTCTGATGGGTTTTCCTTTGTAGGTGATCTTTTTTCTCTCTCTAGCTGCCTTTAATACCCTGTCTTTATCTTTGATCTTTGCCATCTTAATAATTATGTGTCTTGGTGTTGTCTTCCTTGGGTCCCTTGTGTTGGGAGATCTATGAGCTTCTGTGGACTGCGAGACTACTTCCTTCCCCAGCGAGGGAAAGTTTTCAGCAATTATTTCTTCAAAGACACTCTCTATCCCTTTTTCTCTCTCTTCTTCCTCTGGTACTCCTATAATGCGAATATTGTTCCGTTTGGATTGGTCACACAGTTCTCTTAATATTCTTTCATTCCTAGAAATCCTTTTATCTCTCTCTGCCTCAGCTGCTCTGTACTCCTGTTCTCTGTTTTCTATTCCATTAACAGTCTCTCGCATCTCATCCATTCTGCTGTTAAACCCGTCGATCGCTTGTCTGATTTCTGTATTGTCTTTCCTCAGTTCCCTCACTTCCTCCCTCAGCTCTTGCACATTTCTCTGTAGGTCCATCAGCATGGTTATGACTTTTATTCTGAATTCTTTTTCAGGGAGGCTGTGCATTTCCATCCCTTCAGACTCCCTCTCTGGGGTTGTCTGGTTGATTTTCGTCTGAACCATATTCCTCTGTCTTTTCATGGCTGTATAATTTGGTCACTGATAGTTGCCACGTTTTTCAGCTGGGTTCTTTAAGAGTTTAAAAAGAGAAGAAAAAAAAAGAGAAAAAAAAAGGAAAAAAAAGAAAGAAAGAAAAAAGAAAAAAAAGAAAGAAAAGAAAAAACAAAAACAAAACAAAAAAAAAACAAAAATGCCCACCGGACGTAGATTCTGTGGGAATGCTCTAGGTGGCGCTATTGCCCCACTATTACACAGCTGTGACTGTGCCGCTCCGCAGGGCCCTTTATCGCTCTGGCAGGGGTGGGAACGAATAGGAGGCTGTTGATCTCAGTGAAAAGTGTTAAGTATGGCTACGCTTGCTTCCTCAGTCGCCAGCTAAGGCGTCTGAAACTCCCCAGGACTCCCAGCCTGCTGGGCTGAGTGTGCTGGGCGATCCGGCTCCTCCGCTGGGCTCCTGTCTCTTTAAGACCGCTGAAGAAAGCGCGCGCTTTTTTTTTTTTCTTCCCGGAGCCGGCTGCAAGCTCCCTGGCGCGTTCCCCGCTCAGATCCTGCCCCTCTGTCTCTCCAATCTCCGCTGCACTGCGCAACGTGGGTCAGCGCTCCCCGCGCAGATCCCCGGGGCTGGCTACTTCGCGGGGTGCACTTCCACTCCCTCCCGGCTCTGAATCCTCTCCTCCCGCCGGTGCGCTGGGGTGGGGGAGGGCTCGGGTCCCGCCGGGTTGTGGCTCCGTATCTTACCCGCCTCTTGGGGTGCCAAGTGCTCTCGGGTGTAGCTGCACGCTGTGCGCTTTCCTGTGTATTCTCGTCTCTCTTTTAGGAATAGATGTATTTTCGGTGTTTTCGTAGATAAATATAGTGTTGGGAGGAGATTTCTGCCGCCCTGCTCACACCGCCATCTTCCCGGAAGTCTAAAATGTCCTTAAAGTACTTACTAAGGGTGAGAATTTGATTGCAAATAATCAAGTTGTCTTCAAGTCAGAATTAAAGATTGGATGATATTCTTGTTTTGAGACAATAGCCACACTTCATAGCCTTGCCCTTTCATTTGGAGAGATAATATTACATAATTGGGGGACCCAAACCACTTCCCATGACTGTACCCATATCGCAAAGCTGCGTACGTCAACAAAAAATTATTTAGTATACACTGGGCTGTATGCAGTTGGCTGAACTGGTGCAGTTTTGTTACTCTTTAAGGAAGACAACAGGACATAAGCAAACGGGAATAGTGTAATGCTAAAAAAAATTGATTAAGAGCTGTTGACATGTTCAATTGTTGTGTGTTTTTCTTTTTAATTCTGAGAGAAAGAGGAATTGCTTATATGAAGTGTGATTGAGAAGAGGAAAAGGAATTATTAGGTTCACCCAAATTATTTGGGGAAGTTAACGTTAAGAAAAAAGAGAAAGGAGGAACCCTGAGATTTAAAAACTGCTGGGGTCTAAAATAGCGGGCACACAAGGGCAGTGCTTGGGGAGCGAGGATGGTGGAGTCAACGTGCAGAAACGAAGGCTCTGCATCCCTGTGGGGCTGCCCCTGTGAATGTCCTATGAGGTCATATTTACTGGGAATGTTGACCAAGTGCCAGGCACTATGCTAAGCTCTGTACAGTTGTCATCTCACACAGTTCTCCCAACAACACATTAAGGTAGGTACTGTTTTTATCACTGCTATTTCACCAAAAAAAATGAAAGCATGGCTTAGATTTGCAGCATGCTGTCACAGGGGTGCCAGACTCGTGAGCGTGAGCACTTCACCTGTGCTGTGTCCGGCGACGCACGGGCCTGGAGTTGGTACCTCAGACACCTGCCTTGATCATTTATGAAGGTGAGCTTGTAATAAAAAGCCAGGAAGTATAGGCTGGGGATAGACAGTGAAATCAAAGAAAAGTGCCACATAGGGAGTGTTTTGACCAGGGAAAATCTTGTGCACGAAATGCAGCAGCTAGTCCTGGGAAGGGCCAGCTCTGGTGACAGCAGGAGAGGCACTTAGGCACAGGGTTTGAGGACGTGCCTGCACCTGCCCAGCCCTGAGCGTGGGTCCATGCAGCACCGTGGACCCCCGTGTCTCTTGCCTCATTTTGTCCTGGCCCCGTGGCTGGGGAGGAGGTGACCCTTGAATTTTTACAGCAGACAGTAGATAGTATATGTGTAATTTTGTTTCATATTTATTTTTATTAAATAGAGGAGTTATGTTCCTATGATGAAAAATGTAAGAAGTACCAAACTAAGGAATTAATTTTATACAAAGTGATTTGTTACTAAATAAGCAATATGAATGTTAAGTAGTCATATTTAAGAACGGTATAATGAAAAAGAGCTTAATACCTACTAAAAAGCCCCTTGTTCCTTTCACCTGCATCTCCCTCCCCTGTACACACACACTCCAGTGCACAGATGTCTCGATCCTTTTCCTGCAGCTTGAGGAAATGCTTCTGGCTTTGGGACTGCCACGGCAGGTCTGCGATGATGCAGGAAAGGACTCAGACATGGCAAAGCCCCAATTCAGAATTCTGCAGGAAAGAAACTAATGGAGAAGTTTATTTCTGGAGACTCAAGATAAAGGAACCTTAAAAATCTCTTAAGTATAGGTTTACCAGTAACATATAACACATGTTCCTTTCTTAGAAGTTAGGTTATAATAGCTTTTCTTTCTCTCTCTTTTTTTTTTGTTTGGTTATAATGAAGTTTCTGGACAGTCCATCAAAACAAAAACAGGTCTATTTTAGGAATCCCTTTATGCTCGGGCTTTTGTTAGACTTTCTGGTGTTCCAGACTAAGTGTGTAGCAAAGAGATAGAGTTATCTTTGCCTGGAGGCACCTTAGACTATTTGTATATAAATAGACATAAGAAGGAAAAGGAATTTGAGCCAGATTATTTGGCCTCCGTTCCTTCAATGAGCAGGCAGGAGGATCATGCAGGAGCAACACCACAAGATCCTGAAAAATATACTTGAACTACTTAGTTTTAATGAACTAATAAAACTAAAAGGCCGTGTTCAAATTTGGTGTTGGAAACCTGCTCCATCTTCACAAGTTCTTCTGAATGTCATTCCAGTACTTTACCCAAAAGAGGGCCAGTGTCCAGTAGGAGATGAATTTCTGTTACATAAATGAGAAACTGTATGGTGAAGTGGCTGAGGCATTGGACTTGGGAGTCACATGAGGCTTCTGAACCCAGTTATGGCCTTGCCTAGCTCGGGGTCTTCGGGCAAGTCATCACCCCCCAGTCTCGATGATACTCCTCTTCTGTGATGGCGGGTGTCAACAAGAGTGTTTTCTTTAAGAGATGGAGTTCTGTACACATGTAAAGAATTTCGTTTTGCCCTTTGTTAGCTTCCCCTGTGGTCTCATGAGGGATCTCCAGTGTGAAGCAATAGACCCAGGAGCAAAGACAACAGAGCAAATTTGGTGTTAGAAACATGCTCCATCTTCACAAGTTCTTCTGAATGTCATTCCAGTACTTTACCCAAAAAGAATTTACCCTGTGTAGTGTTTAAGGCATTAGTATAATTTGTGTAAAATCAATTTTAATGTAATTTTAGCCAGAAAGGTAAAAGCATACTCGCCTGGTTTTCCTTCTCCCCTCTGACCACTCCTCCCAAGGCCCATGGCCTGCCTCACCTTCTTTTCCTGACCCTAAAAATGGTAATGCCCTTGAACCTGGTCTTTATATCCCTTCTCCTCATTGTGCACAGTTTCCTAGCTTTAAGTATGCACGGGACTTCCAAGTTCTCTCCAGCCCCCAGCAATTCCCCAGAACCCTAGGTGGGTGCACCCAGCAACTTCCTTAATATCCCCCAGGGCTGTTCAGTGAGCACTTACAACTTTCCATGTCCAAAGGAGGCCGCTTGCTCGCCTCCTCTGTTCTTTCCTCCCCGGTCTTCCCCGTTTGGGGGAGTGCATGCCATGCCAGCTCATCCCTTCGGTCTGCCCTCTGTCACCTCTTCAGAGAGGCCTTCTCTGTGCATCTGTCTAAAATTCTCCTCACCTGATCTGCTCCCTTCTCTGCTTCTCTCCCCTGTCCTTAGCTCTGAGAGGGCAGGGATCTTAGCACTCAGGTTTACTGCTATGTTCTCTGTGTCTTGAAGGATGTTAGACTCATAAAGGGAACTGAATCAAATAGTTATTGAATGAATGAGCAAAAATAAAGGAACAAGGCAGTTTAACAAAGAATTTGCTAAAGACTGAGGTAGGTTGAAAGGATTCAGTTAAGTTCTGGGATCTTGTCCCTTCAGTTGGTCCTTTGATCTTATTTATATAAATTCCATATGAACTTTCTTCAGTGACTGTGGTGTTCAGGGAGAGTAAAGTAATTGAGGGATCTTGAGGGTAAGTGTTCCTACTTGAGCAGTTTTGGGGTCTTATAGTAGTTTTTGATGCAAAGGTACTTCTGAGATTGAGTTCAGAGACTTTCAATGTAAAACTGATGATGATTAAATGCTTAGATGTTTCGGAGTGCAACCCAGTGCTAATTACTGCTTCCTGGTCATGGCAACCTGGTCTCAAGTCCGCACCCTCTTTACCCAGTTGACAGTGAAAGTGATGGATAGAAAGGGGCTGACAGCCTGTTTCCATTGCTGCCCTTTTACAGGCCTGCAGCTTCTGGCTGGAAGAAAGGACATATTCTGAGGAGGCCTCTTTGGAACAGACTTCTGAGCATTAATTTCTTCCACCAGGAGATCAGTAAATGACCCCTTCCACCTGCCGCCATCCACATTTGGAATCTGGTTACATCATTGGTTTTTTTGCTCCTGCTGGATGAATTTTACAATCCGTCTCAAGGAGAAAGGAGATGGCATTTCACATTGCTGCCCTGCCAGCCTCTGCAGGGAGAATTTGCTAGGTCCAAATTAAACTTCATATGGTATCATTTTCCCCCTTTACCAATTAATGAGTTGAGGAACCTTGTGCTTATGAAACACTGGCTTGCTATTTGGCCAGTATCTACATTGTGAACTTGGGAAATTTTAAACATAAAAGTACCCACTTGCCACACAGCAAGATGAGTAAAGGAGCCACAGTGCCATCTGCTGGCCTCCTAGGGAAATGCAAACGATGACTGGTAGAAGCACCTCTGATGTAACAAAAAGATCAAGAGCGCAATCCTGAGGATAAATTATTAAAAATGTATGACAACTGGAAAAAGCAAATAAAAACAATGAAAAAAAATTTAAGTCAGCAATCTGTAGAGGAAAATACATTTATATATTGTGATAACTATGTAATAGTGGGAACTTTGCTTTATCTGCAGGGTGAGTTCTGGAGTATTTTTATGGTATTAGATGTTCTCCTTTGGCAGCAAGAATGAAAAATGGGTTGGAAAAATAGAAATTAGCCTTTGAATTTTTCAGGAATAGGATTGAGACGATTTCATACACATTTTGTCCCTGTAGGGAGAGTCAGGTGTGTATCAGAAAGACAGCTGGCCTAGCCGTGCTTGGGCTTTGCCCCTTGTTGGCTTCTAAGCAGCCGGGGGAACCTTGGGCCACTTGTGTAACTTGTAAAATTGAGGTTGAATTAACTGACGGGTAAAATTCCCTACAACTTGATTAGGTGCATTGCTCTAAATCAGCAAAGAACTAAAGAAAAGGAATGTTTCTCTAAAGCATTTTTTCCATGAAAATTCTTCTTTTAGAAAAAGTAAAGGTTCACATACCTAGTTTTAGCTTATTACCTGGTTAAGTAGTTTATCAAGAGCTAGACATATTTGCTGCATATGGTCCCTAGCTAATTAGGTCAAGACTTTCCTCATCCATAGAGTGAGTTTAAAAATAAACACGGTGCCTCATTTGCTGTGAGCCGTAGATGGAAGCGTGGTGATTGTGCTGGTAGATTGGGGCCCGTTGAAGTAGGTTGGACTGATGCATATGACTTTCAGCTCAAAGCGCAACAGAGTAAAATTAAAAACAACAGTTAAGAACCCAAACCTTAGCTTAAATAATCTTTCCTTCTGAAGGGCTTTGTGCCTTGCCCTACTCCTGTGGCCCTGAGCACTTCGCCTTCGCTCCTGCGGCCACTGCTCTTTCTCCCTCCTGCAGCTGCTTCTCCTCCTTTGCACTTTGTTCATGTTTGTCACCCTCCCTGCACTGTGAATCCCATTTGTTGGTGACCATCGGGGTACCTTACCCATAACCATATTAACTACATTGTTGCAGAATGAATTGAAATTTGAAATGGCTAATTCTTAGTCCATCCTTAGGCATCTTGTGGACGGGAGGGAAGCAAATAGATCTTTGAAGCTCAGTCTTTGCAAAATTTGATGGCCTGGTAAATTTCCCTTGCATTTTCTGTGTTCACAGCACAGAAGTAAGGGGAATAACTGGACTTCAAATCTCTCTTCTTGTCCTCGGCAACTGCCATGTCTCTATTCTTAGCGCCTACTCTCCCCCTCATTTAGAGTAGAGATCTGTGAGATTTGTGTGCTTGTCAAAATAGATCTTTCCTCTCTGATTAGGGGTCTGAAGGTACTTGCAGGGCCTGGGCCTTCTATGTTCAAGTGGCAGCCAGCAGCGAGGTAGCGTCAGTGCCACTGTACTAAGAGAGGGGGCTCTGCATGAGAGAGCCCCTTCCCGCTCTCTCTGCTCCTTGTTAGAGGTCCCTTTTACTTGCAAGGTATGCAGACATGGTGAGTGGATGTTCTGCTTTCTTCCTCTGACTTTCTCAATGTAAGTCGACCCTGACAGCTTGCCAGACGCCTCCTCCAGCCTCCTCGTGGGCAGATAAGCCGGTAATGAAGCTTCATGTGTAAAGCCCCCGAGTGTCTGTTTTTCTGTTCTGATGCACATGGCTTCTTCCTCGCTATCCTGGGCAGCCTCTCATGGACACTGAACTTACCCATAGGCTTTGGACTCACCTAATGAAAAATTATGCTCCACCTCTACTCTTTCCTTTTTTGGAAGGGTCCATTTTAAATTTCTTTGGTTCCCCTGCCTTCTTACTTTAAGTTGATACCTGTCTATGTATTTTCTGGCGAAATGCTTAATGAACTCGTTTTGGGCTGTGTTCACGTGTTAGGTTATTCTGTATCAGCAGTCACAAATGGGCAGCCAGGGTGGGGCGTGGGCCAAACTTGGTGCTCAGACATATACTGATTGACTTGGACACATTTTTAAAAACATTGAATTATTTGCCATCACTTAAAGTAGAGCGCTCGTTTACGAAGAAAAGCAGATTTCTGGCATCTCTTTGAACATTAGAGGATCTAGCAAGATGGATATTGCTCTTGCCAGTTGGCAGCTGCCAACCGGAGGAGCTGCATACTGGATACCCCCTCTTTGGCACATCCCATGACCTGTTGCTTGTCCCCACTCCTCCCTGATCCCCTGACCCCCCTCCCAAGTTCTCCTACAGCTGACCACTTTACTTCTCTGCTGGCCCAAGTCACATCTCTGGTGCTGGGACTGTGTTTTCATTGTTACTTACTTTCTCTTTCCTGCTTACAGAAGAGACTCTCAATGGTGTTAACTTAATGTGGAGCTAATAGTCCACAAAAATGGAAGGCAGTTCAGTGGCCATCTAGTGAAGTCCATTCCCTTCATTTAATACAAGTCTTACCCTGGACTGAAGCTTTAATAAATGTTGGCAAGTGGCTCATGAGTGTGTTTCTAAGAAAGGCAGCAGCTGCCTAGGTAAGGCCAGGGGTAAATATCCTATGAACACTGCCCTGGCTCTGCTAAGTGGTATCGACCTGCTAAGTTGGACTAGTTAGGAGGGTTTTCAGCTTTTACTCGAAGGCAAGTCTCCCTGGTCATAAGACTTGTTTTTCTTTTCTAGGAATCCTCTTCATAAGTCACACTCAGAAGACGGCTGTATAGGTCAGTATGACTTTTCTTGGTTTAACAACTTAAAATGAATTATTTTCTTTTAATGACTTATAGAACACACAAATATGTGAAAACACGAAGCCTGTAAAGAATCCTCCACCCGGAAAGAAACTGTTAAGATTGTTATATTCAACTTTCTTCTCATTTTTGTGTGTGTGTTTTAACATAATTGGGATCATACTTCATATTTTTTATAATTATTTTCAGTTGAATATATCCTGAGCATTTGCCTACATGATTGAATATTCTTTACAGTAAACAATTTAAATCTGCATAATATTTCATCATAACAGGTCAGCCATAATTTGATCAACCAGTCTCTTCTTTGCTGAATATTTGTTTTCCAATTTTTCCTCTATCACAGAGATGTGCAACCCTCATGTATTGCTAAATCTTTGAGCCTATTCCTGATCATGTCCTTAGATAAAATCCTTTGATTTGGAACTTTTGAATCAAAGATTATGCACAATTAAGGTATTAAATGTATTTTATATTTCCTTGATTATAAAATCCACTCTTGGTTTAGTAACATCTTTTCTTTGGGTCACGGGGAGCCTGGGAAGGTAATCATGATGTAAGTGTGCAAATCAGGCTTTGATTGGGTTTTTTTTGTGGGGCCTGCCCCCTTTGGATTTGAGCCATGACTTTACCAACTTAGTGGTTATGACCTCGGGCAAGTCATTTGCCCTCTCTAAGCCTCAGTTTCCTCCTACAATACATGGAAACAACAATCCATCATACGTTCATTATGAACATTAAGTGAGTTAAACCATTAGAATGAAAAGTGCCCAGGTATGGTACAAGCTCAATAAATGTTAGTTACTACTTATTTTTTTTAAGCTGCACCTCCATTTCAGAAACATTAAGATAGAAGGGGGCATATAACTTCCAGTAAAATAAATATATTATAATCCCAAGTTGTTCAAGAGAAAGGTTGAATTAGTAAAAATGCTACTTCTGCTTTGACCTTTCTTGGCTGATACTTGCTACCGTTTTAGCCCAAAGGCAGCAGGCACCATCCAGCTTGCCTGCACCACTCTGCGTACATAGAAAGGCTTGGGCTAGCTGGTTCTGGTTTCAACCCTGTCGCTCTGGAGGTTGTCAGACTTAAATTCCGTTTTGACAAATGATGCCTTTTCTAGCCTGGAAGCACTGTGGCTGGGGTTTCCACATGTCTTTTTCATGCAGCATTGCCTGGCACCACCAGTCTAGACTGTGGAAACGAACAGCTCATCACCCGGCTGGTCCCCGTTTCCGGTGGCCGCGGAGCAGACACCAAATGGTGACAGTGATGAAGCTGCTGCTTCATGTCATTTTTAAAGAATAAAAGGCTACTTTGTTTTTCCATTTTACTTACTCTTTCCCTTGTCCTTTGCTTTTTAAAACTTACTGCATACTGTTGGTCAATTATCATCAATCGTAGTACAAATATTTGATCCTACCAAATATTACAAACATCTAGCTATGCAGTGGATTTGTTTTCTCCTGAAAACCAGTGGAACTGTTCCCAGGTAGTCTGGGAAGAATGAGAGGTAGGAGGAGGAACAGGTGGGAGGTCTTGCAGCAGGATAGCTATCTGCCTTTCTTGTCATGCCCTGTGTAGGCTGCAGGTAGTTCACCAAGTAGAGGGAGATGGGCTCATGCTCCACTGTGCCAGGCAGACTGCAGACCTTAGAGAAGCGGTGGTGGGTGAACCCCACAGGCCTGTGGGGCCCTCCCTGTGGACTGGTACTCACAGGACATGCCAGCCAGTCTGTTCTCTTCATTAAATCTGGGATAACAGAAATAAATCAAGGGTAGATCAACAACAGGGATGACAATAAAACAAAGTTAACTTCTTAAAGTATCCTATTTGTGGTTTAGTTGAAATAATTGTGGTTGAGGCCAAAGGGGGGAAATACACCACAAGACGAGACAAGGCAGAATTAGACATACTAGTTAGACAAACATCAAAGTGAGTGTAAGAATGCATGTTTCCCTTGCCTTTTTGATGTTTCTTTATTTCTCATTGTAACCTCACTGCACCATTTCTCGCTATTAGGAAATTTGCATTTCTTTTAAACAACTTTATAGGCATCTCCAAGTCTTTCACAAACTGACAGAGAAAAACTGTCTCTTGGTGAAATCAAAGTATTCTTGCACGCTTTGAATGAGAAGGAAGAAGCTACTTTTGTTATTAATGAATTTATTGCTTGTGCCTTTTCATCTTTTTTTTTCTTTTTTAAAGGAAAAGGAGATTGGAAGAAGAAAAATAAGTATTTCTGGCAGAACTTCCGAAAGAACCAGAAAGGAATAATGAGACAGACTTCAAAAGGTACTGTAATGCAGCTGGCGGACCGTAGGTCCTTTTAGCTCCCGAATGGTGAGCAGCCTGTGTCACTGATCTGCACGGACCCACAAGAGCTCGTGCCTGTGGCCGTGAAACATTCAGCTTCTGATTTTCCTGACATTACCGTAAGCTTCATCCCAGTGTTTTGTTTGTTTTTTAAATCAAAGAGAACTAAACAGGAAGAGTTGGCATGCCTTTCTTTTCATAGATCTTTCAGCAAAGAGCACATCTTCCATTTTCTCAGTCAAACCAACCTTGGGAAGGTCTTTGCTCACCACGATCTAACCGAAAAGTGGGTAGAGGGTGGTAGTGTTTGCTAGTTTTGGACTCTCCCCCAGCCCTGCCACTTGGGCCGTTGTGATCTCCTGACCTTGAATGCTGTTTTGTGGCAGAGACAGTTATGGGGTGGTTGTCCCTGGATACTCTGTCTAATGCCTGACATCATGGGAATTGGCCCCGGCTGCTTTGTGCAGGGAGTCCTGCCCTCCTCTTGGCTGTGTCTTTGTTGTTGTTTATGTAGTAAGTAAATATGCCATCCCTTTGAGGCCCAGTTACGTAATTTATGTTTCCCCAGCATTCAGAGAGGGAATGGAAACAAAGCTGCTTCCAGATTCCAGTCCAAACAAATAAGGTTATCGTTACTGCTCACCAGTAATAGCACTTGCTTTCTTTTAGAAAATCGTAGTGTCTACCCTATTCAGAATCCTCCTCCAGTTAGTCATACACATGGAAACAAGAAGAGTGGACACGTGTAGCATGCGTGCCAGTAGCACACCTGGGATCCTTGGCAACATTCAGTGGGGTTATGTAAGTTGTGCTGCTGGAAAGGAGTTATTCTTAAACATTCCCAGTTTTTCCTTTTGGTACACACCCAGAGGCACTTGGGATTCAAAGTAAACCTTGGAATCTATCAAGGTCTTATTTAGAAAGAAGAAAAGAGAGAGAGAGACAGGGAGGGGTGGAGGGAAGAAGCCAACGTTTTACTGGCTTATGTGGATTTTTTAAAAAAACCCAGCCAATTCCCATCCCTTCTTCCACTGCTGGAGGTGACACAGATAGTAAAATGAATCAAACCAGCAGGCTTTTCTCCCTACCCTGCACACACTATTATTCTTCCAGGACAAGTAGATGAGTGGCAAAGGGAATGTGAGTGGTATATCTGGACTGATTGATTACAGAATGGAAATGAGATAGGAAAACATGGGAACATAAATTCCAAGAGAGGCTCTGGCTGAATGGATTCCTATGAGTGTGCAGCCAGACTCTTTGACCCGGTCCATCTCCAGCAGGGGTCGAATTTAGCCACAGCCAAGCATCCTAGTGACACGGAAGCTTGTGAAGTATGTAAGAGAAAGCTCAGAGGAGAAAGACAAAGGACTTGAATGTGGGCTTATTTCCAGCTGGTGCGTCACAGCCCACGTTCACTGACATCCCTTCCCCACCCGCTGACCCAAGGCACACAGGCTAACAGAGTTCATGGATGTCAGAGGCAATCTGTTGGCTCTGCAGGAAAACCCTTCTGAAGGATCCTTTTCCTTCACAGTTCTGGCTGCCTTCAGTTTTGAGTTAGAAGTTGAACGCCCCTCACTGTCGGGAAACATAGTTATGACAAGGACCCTTTCAGATATATCCTTCTGTAGTACCTTCCTTCCCATGAAGTCAGAATGTTCCACACTGTGATTTTATTTATTTGTGCTTACCCTCTGAGAAGAACAGGCAAATAGCTTAGTAGGAATCTTGGGTTCCACCTGTCTGAGATTTTGTTCTGCCACTCTGTGCCCTTGAAGTTCTCTGTCAGAAAAGAAGGTTCCCTCTCTGCTCTGTGAAATATTTTCTTCTTGTCCCCGTTTTAAATGGAAGGACACAGAGACCCCTCAGCCAAAGGAGCGTGGAGTGCCTGTCTGCTCCAGCTGGGTCTTTAGGTCTCTGCCCACCCGTCCCTCCAAATTCTCTGTCAGCTTTCATCTAGAACTCCTCCACTAGGCCCTCCATCACAAAAGCTCTGGTCATTTTGAAAGATTTGTTATCTTTATGGTCTCAGAGCCTGTTTCCCAAGGAGACAGGCTCATTGGCTTCTGCTGCTGCTCTGTTGCTCCATCGGTACCGTACCATGTTAGACTGTGCCCCTGGGGTACCTCCTTCTGTCCCAGGCGGTGAGATTTCCAGGTTCGCACCCGTGCAGTCTTCTTGTTCTCACTCCTGTTGTTCTTTGTCTTCGATCTCTAGGGGAAGACGTGGGTTACGTGGCAAGCGAGATCACAATGAGCGACGAGGAGCGGATTCAGCTGATGATGATGGTCAAGGAAAAGATGATCACCATTGAGGAAGCCCTCGCCAGGGTAGGGGTGCATATGTTTGATTTGCATCTGTGGCTATCGACCTCCTCACGTTGAAAAATGTTTGGGGGTTGCCATAGACTGAATGCTTGTGTCCCCCCAAATCCATGGATGAAATCCTAATGCTTAACATGATGTTCTTTGGAGGTGAGGCCTTGGGGAGGTGATTAGGTCATGGGGTCATGAGGGTGGAGAGGCCCCAGAGAGCTCCCTCAGCCCTTCCACATGTGAGAATACATAGCGAAAAGACAGCTGTCTGTGAACCAGGAAGCAGTCCTCATCAGACACTAAAATCTGCCAGCACTTAGACATTGGACTTCCCAGCCCCCAGAACTGTGAGAAATTTCTGTTGTTTATTAGCCACGCTATGGTAATCTGTTACAGCAGCTCAAACAGACTAGACATGGGCAAAGCATAAAGGAATATGTTATTTAAAGTGGTATTTTGATAATAATTAGGTGGTCATCAGGTGCCCATGTTATCAAGTAAATCATTGATCTCATTATTTTTATTTAATATAACCATTCCGTACTGTGGGGTGAAATTTCCATACTCAGTGAATACACAAATAGATAAACAGCAAATATTTTTGAGCTGTGGACCGCTTTCATAAGGACTACGTCTCTTTGAACACCGCTGCAAAATTCAAAAGTCTTGTTAAAAGGTTGTCTAAGAATGTGTCAATGATAAGAAATCATTCAATAAAAACCAAAGAAAAATTAAGTATATTACGGCTGTTATAAACATCAGTTCTGTAACGTGCCTTCCTAAACTAAACTCTGAATAATCTAAAAGTTAAGTATGCCTTAAAATTTTGCTTACTTTCATGTCTAAGCAGATACTGATCACAGTGTATTGTGTTAGGCCATTTGCACTGAGTTAAATTAGGCACTAAAAGAAACCTGATTAACTTTTAGGACACTGGAGTTGCACTTAAGATAGTGAGATTGCAATTATTACGGTTTCCTACTTTGTTGTTGCCCAGCAAACTGATTTTTCTCTTTTAACAGTTGGTTTGGTACAGATAAATCATAAATAGGCAGGTTTAGAAACTAATGAAGACTTTCAAGTTATGAAGGAGCCATTGAATGAGTTAGGACTTCACCATTAAGTAGAATCTTGGCGGTCTGAAACCTCGAAACAGTGACAAACATGGTCAATTTAGTTTAGCACCAACCGTAAACCTCAATAGTTAAAAAAAAAGTAGTAGAAAAATATGTCCTTTGACTTTTTAACTGGAAGCCAGCACTGTCTGTAGGAAATTGAGAGAGATGTTAATGATTTAATAATCATAGTTTCTAAAAAGTAATGTAATTATCAATACTGTAGACTGCGCATGTAACTTGATCTAGTTACTAAATAATACGTGTTTATCCATCTGATAAATATGTGTCTGGTTCCATAAGGTCGTATCTGTATGAAAGTTCAAAATAAAGTCCTTCAGGGATTTAAAAAAAAGTACTTGATGTTTGTCACTGACTTAACTGATGTTTTAACATTGTGAACTTGTCTTACGCCAGCGTCTTGCCGTCAGGTTCCCTGGAAGCAGAGCCTGTAAAGGGGATTCTTGTGCACACCATTTATCGAAGAAAAGCTTTCTGGAAAAACCTCTTAAGTGAGGGAGAGAAGCAGAAGGGTCAGAGGAAGAAGCTGGACAGTGGTGTGATATCAGAAGTCTAGCCTCATCCTCGGCCTGATACGATAGGGAATGAAGAGCTCTGGGAGGTGTTGGTCCTCCCAGAGAAAAAAAGAATCTGAGCTGATTGGGAACAGGGAGCAGCCTTGTAACATCTCTGGGCAGACAACTCACATGTTAGCCATGGTAGTTCTCCAGAGCAGGGTGCAGGTGTGGGCCTGTATCTACAATAACTGAGGAATTGGTGAACAGTTTTATAAAGGTAGTCTGGGCATCTGGTATACCAGAGCACAAAATTACAAACTGGGAAATCTGTGACTGAATTATTTCCTTGTAGCAGCCATTGTACATCAATCACAGAGATTTGGACAACTAGAGAGCCTCATGGAAAGAGTCCACAGGAGAGCAACAGAGTGATTGAGAGTTTTTGTAATAGGTCCCCTGGGTTAAAATTGGAAAGGATTTATCTCAGAGAAGAAGCAGAGAACTCAATCACTGTCTTCAAGTATATGAAGGATTATTAAACAGTACATCTTCAGGATGTATTGAAGAGTGTTCTGTTTTAACCTCCACTGAGGACAGAATAAAAGGAAGTGACTTAATATTGCAGCTGGAGGGGATTTAGATTAGTTTCAATGTAAATTTGCAGTAGTAGAAGTGGGAACATTTTAGAATCTCTCTCCTTAAAGGTCTTCAAAATAGAATAAGCATTAACCTACCAAAGATGGCCATCCCTCTAAGAATCATATGATAGACTTGAAGTGTGAGAGAAAACTGAGGCTAGGGAAAACAGGATGTGAAGGGAGTATTTCTTCCTGAGACAGACAGACAGACACACACACACATTAAATACCATTATTTTTAAATTTTGGAATTAAACTGAAACTCTATGAATTTGCTTTAAAATATCTCAGGTTCGCAAATGAAATCATGAGTATCAGTTGTCTTTCATTCATGAAATTATATGTAAGTCAGAACTTCTTTGGGAGCAGAGTGGAATATAAAAATGTGATTTTATGCATAATAACTAGGTTGGGGTTTTTTTCCTTCCCTGTAAAATGCACTTTAAAGATGCTTTAGACATCCTGTTTTATAACTTGAAAACATAACATTTTGAAATTAGGATATTTAAAAATAAGGTAAATTTGGATAAAGCACAAATGTGAATCTGTATCAGAAGAAGCATATGTACTCTTAGCCCCAAAGAAAACAATGGCTATTGACAGGTAGCAGAGAAAAATATTACATCTGTTTATGATTAACTAGTTAGGGACTGGTTTTTCTTAGATTTCATTAAAGATGAAGCTTATTTAGTGGCTCCAAGGAGTTGGGACTAAAGTAAAGTAGTAAAGTATGAAAGTAATGCGGAGACCTGGAGAAAGCAAATGATAACCCCATTTTTCAGCTGGCAGCTATTTGGATCATATGGGGAGAATGTAGCATTTCCCTAAACCAAAATATATGGAAGCAAAGAGCATTCTAATATCTAACTTAAATGTACTATAAAGATTAGGACAGTATTAATACCCTAATATGCTAGAAGGATTAAAGTGATATTATGTGCCTCTTATAGCAAAAGTTCAAATACCTGGAGCTGACATGAACTTTGAGCTCTAACTGAAACCATAAGGGTGATAATAATATAATAAGTCTGCTGCATGAGTAGTGTGCTAAGAGCTTTACAGCATGTCTTACTTAATTCTGGTAATAGCCCTATGCGATTATTTATCATCACCCCTGTTTCCCAGGTGGAGAAACTAGGGCACAGAGGGGTTAAGTAATTTGCCCCAGGGTTTCCAGCTGATATTTGGTTCTACGGCCAAGCTCTTACCCATTAATCAGTACTGTCTGCCCCTCCACGGTCCATCTCCTATCACACCTTTGCACAGAAAAGAATTTCATGTTTTAGAAAGCTGCTTTTTCCTAGAGGGATATTGTCAGTGTGGTGGCTTTGTCTCATCCAAACAGCTTCCATGTTTGACGACTGTCCTGACACCATTTCCTGTACTATCAGGTTAAATCATTTCTGATTTTTTGTGGCTTGATTCATGGAATGATCAATGTCTTAAAATTCATATGTAAAAACTGTACTAGAATTTTCCTGTAGTGACAACTTAACTGTATTAAGTAGCAGAGTTAAATTTCTATGTGTTTTATGAAAAAACCCTTGGACTTCTCACGTTTGCCATTCTGTAATACCTCATCGAATTCTGCTAGGTTAAATTTGTTAATGTTCTATAATATTTCCATTGTCTTTCTTGTTTTTTAAAAAGTACAAAGCCAGTTTCTAAACCCAAACTTTAAATGTCTCTGCACATATCCTAGATGTCTTGTTGCTTACCTCTCATCCATAGGGGTCCCCAATAAATCCCATTACATTTGTTAGGTGGTAACATTGAACTGATAATTGAAGCAGTCGAGAACAAAAAAGGCAAGCGATTTTAAAAAATCAGTTTCAGGCATCCACCTCTGCTTTACTAAAATATCCATAGTCTACCCCGTTGTGTCTTCTGCGAAGGGAAGTAATTCAGAGGCAAAACTACACTTTGTGTTTTTGAACTCACAGTGGAACTGAGAAAGATGAGTTTTAATGTTGGAGGGGAAAATCAAGGTTCCCTTTGGAACACAGATTACACAGAGTCCATTGTGTCTGTAGATTTGATTGGATGAAAACCTGTAGGGCAAGGCACGCATCTTCCTTTTAGTTTTAGGAACCTAGTCTTTGGCTGGCACTTAATCCCCAGCAGCAGCAGATAATGTGTCCAAAGCATTATGGCTGCGGCTTGTAGACAGCGGTAGCCACCCTTTCCATTTCAGTCTTCCATTTTCTCTTATTGCAGCTCAAGGAATACGAGGCCCAGCACCGGCAGTCTGCTGCCTTGGACCCTGCTGACTGGCCAGATGGCTCTTACCCAACGTTTGATGGTTCATCAAACTGCAATGTAAGTTTTCGGTCTCTTTAGCATTTTGACTACTTCTAATAAAAAGGGACAGCTTGTGCAATTTCCATCTTTGGACTTTCACAACTTCCAACTCCCACCTGGATCTGAAAAGAGGTGTCTCTTATAACATGTTAGTCGGTTTTCTTTACCTGATAGACTGACTCATCTACAGTCAGAATTGTACTGTTCATGCTATATTATATATATTTAAACTGTGGTAAAATATACATAACTTAAAATTTACCATTATAAATATTTTTAACTATTCAATTCATTGGCATTAAGTATATTCACACTGCTGTGCAACCATCACCGTGATCCACTTCCAGAACATTCTCATCCAAAACAGAAGTTTCCTAACCATTAAGCAGTGACTCACCATTCTCCCTTTCCCCAATTCCTGGCAGCCACCACGCCTCTACTACTGTCTGTCTCTATGAATTTGGCTATTTTTATGTAAGTGGAATCATACAATATTTGTCCTTCTGTGTCTGGTTTATTTTAGTTAACACAGTAATTTCAAGGTTCATCCACATAGCAGCATACATTAGAACTTCATTCCTTTTTACAGATGAATAATATTTTACTCTATGTATATGCCACTTGTTTATCCATTCAACTGTTGATAGGGTTTTTCTACCTTTTGGCTACTATGAACAATATGCTATGAACATTGGTATACAATGTCTGTTGAGCTTCCTGCAGTCATTTCTTTTGGGTACATACTTAAGAGTAGAATTTGTGGATCATATGGTGATTCTCTGTTTAACTTTTGAGAGGTTGCTGTGCTGTTTTCCACAATGGCTGCACCATCTTACATTCCTGATGGCAGTGCATAAAGGGTCCAGTTTCTCTTGTATCCTTACCAACAGTTGTAATTTTCCCCCTTTTTGATTAGTAGCCATCCTAATGTATGTAAAGTGGTATCTCCTTTTGGTTTGATTTGCATTTCTCTGATGAGTAATGGTGTTGAGCATCTTTTTATGTACCTAGCTGTTTGTATATATTCCATAGAGAAATATCTATCCAAATTCTTTGCCCACTTTTGAATTGGCTTGTTTTGTTGTTGTTGAGTTGTAGGAATTCTTTATATATTTTGGGTATTAGTCCCTTATCAGATACATGGTTGGTAAATATTTTCTCCCATTCTGTGCGTTGCCTTTTCACTCTTTGTCCTTGGATGCATAAAAGTTTTTTGTTTTTAATTTTTACATTTCCTTTTGTTGCCTCTGCTTTTGGTGTCATAGCCAAGAAATCACTGCCAAAGACAATGTCTTTGTTTTCTTTTAAGAGTTTTATAGGTTTAGCTATTAAGTTTAGGTCTTTGAACAATTTTAAGTTAAGGTTTGCATATGACATAGCATGTGGGTCCAACTTCATTTTTTTTCATGTGGATACCCAGTTTTCCTTAGAATCATTTCTGGAAAAGACAGCCCTTTCCTCATTGAATGGTCCTGGCACCCTTTTTAAAAATTAACTGATAATATATGTGAGGGCTTCTTTCTGGGTTCTCTTCTTTTATTCCATTGGTTTGTATGTCTGTCGTTTGTGGGTATCATACTGTTTTGGTTAATATAGCTTTGCAGTAAGTTTTGGAATGGGGGAAGTGTGAGCCCTTCAATTTGATTTTTCTTTTTCAGATTGTTTTAGCTATTCAGGACCTTTGAGATTCCATATGCCTTTAGGATGGGCTTTTCTATTTCTGCAAAAAGTGCTGTGAGCTTTTGATAAGGATTACATTGGATCTGTAGATAATTTGGGTAGTATTGCCACCTTAACAATAAGTAGTCTTCCAATCCATGATCACAGGATATCTTTCCATTTATTTATGTGTTTTGTAGTTTTCAATGTATAGCATGCCTTGGATATATTGTGGATGTGGTTCCAGGCCACTTGAATAAAGTGAGTATCACAATAAAAAGAGTCAGATGAATCTTTTCATTTCCTAGTCCATATAAAATTTATGTTTACACCATAATATAAAGTGTGCAGTAACATTATGTATAAAAAATAATATATACCTTAATTAAAATACTTTATTGCCAAAAAATGGTAGCCATTATCTGAGCTTTCAATGAGTCATAATCTTTTCACTGGTGGAAGGTCTTCCCTTCATGTTGATGGCTGCTGACTGACAGGGTGATTGATGGTTGCTCAAGGTCGGAGTGGCTGTGGCAATTTCTTAAAATAAGACAATGAAGTTTGCTCCATCAATGGACTCTGCCTTAAACAGTTTCTCCATAGCATGTAGTGCTGTTTGATAGCATTATACCCACAAGAGAACTTCTTTCAAACCGGAGTCAGTCCTCTCAAACACCGCCCCTGCTCTATCAACTAAGTTTATGTCATATTCAGAATCCTTCATTGTCATTGCGAACACTCTTCACAGCATCTTCACCAGGAGTAGTTTCCATCTCAAGAAACCACTTCTTTGCTCATCCATAATAAATAATTCCCCATCCTTTCAAGTTTGATTCTGAGATATAGCAATTCAGTCACATTCTTCAGGTTCCACTTCTAATTCTAGTTTTCTTGCTCCTTCCACCACATCTGCAGCTACTTCCTGAGCCCCTCAAAGTCATCCATGAGGGTTGGAATCAAATTCTAACAAACTCCTGTTAATGTTGATATTTTGACATCTTCCGATGAATTACGAATGTTCTAAATGGCATCTAGAATGGGGATCCTTTCCAGAAGGTTTTCAGTTTACTTTGCCCACATCCATCAGAGGAATCTCTCTATGGCAGCTGTAGCCTTACAAAATGTATTTCTTAAATATCAACACTTGCAAGTCGAAATTAGTCCTTGGTGCATGGGCTGCAGAATGGATGTTGTGTTAGCAGGCATGAAAACCTTCATCTTGTTGTACATCTCCATCAGAGCTCTTAGGTGACCAGGTGCATTGTCCATGAGCAGTAATATTTTGAAAGGAATCTTTTTTTCTGAGCAAGTAGGTCTGAACTAGTAAACCATGTTATAAACTGATGTGCTGTCACCCAGGTTTTGTCGTTCCATTTTTAGAGCACAGACAGAGTAGATTTAGCATAATTCTTAAGGGCCCTAGGATTTTCAGAATGGTCAGTGAGCATTGGCTTCCACTTCAAGTCACCAGCTGCATTAGCCCTTAACAGGAGAGTCAGCCTGTCCTTTGAAGCTTTGAAGCCAGGCATTGACTTCTCTGTAGCCATGAGGTCCTAGGTGGCAACTTCTTCCAGTAGAGGGCTGATTCATCTGCATTGAAAATCTATTGTTTAGCGTAGCCACCTTCATGAATGATCCTAGTTAGACTGTCTGGATAACATGCTGGAGCTTCTCCCCCAGCACTTGCTGCTTCACTTTGAACTGTTGTGTTGTGGAGATGGCTTCTTTCCTGGAACCTCATGAGCCAACTGCTGTTAGCTTCCAACTTCTCTGGTGCAGCCTTCTCACTTCTCTCATCCCTCATAGAATGAAAGAGAGTTTTTTAGGGTCTTATTGTGGATTAGGCTTTGCTTAAGGTGATGTTGTGGCTGCTTTGATCTTTTATCTAGCCCACTAGAACTTTCTCCATATCAGCAATAAGGCTTTTTTGCTTTCTTAACATTTGTGTGTTCCCTGGTGTAGCACTTTTAATTTCCTTCAGGAGCTTTTCCTTTGGTTAACAACTTGGCTAAATGTTCGGTGCAACAGGCCTAGCTTTCGGCCTATCTCAGCCTCTAACATGCCTTCCTCACTAAGCTTAATCATTTCTAGTGAGGGACTGATTCATACTTTCACTTGAACACTTAGAGGCCATTATAGAGTTATGAATTGGCCTAACTTCAGTATTGTATCTGAGAGCATAGAGAGATGCTAGGCGAGGGAGAGAGACATGGGAGAATGGCTGGCTGGTGGAGCAGTCAGAACACACACATTTATCGATCACACGCAAAAACAATTACCATCATGACATCAAAGATCACTGATCACAGATCACCATAGCAAATAGTATAATAATGAAAAAGCTTGAAATATTGTGAGAATTACCAATATGTGACACAGAGACACAAAGCGAGGAAATGCTGTTGGAAAAACGGTGCCTACAGGCTTGCTCAATGCAGGGGTTGTCACAAAAAAAAACGCTCTATCTGCAAAGTGCAGTAAAGCGAAGCACAGTGAAATGAGGTGTGCCCTCTGCACATCGGCCTCATGGATTAAGTTCATTTCTAAGTATTTTTTGAATGCTATTATAAATGAAGTTGTTTTCTTAATTTTCTTTTCGAGTTGTTTATTGCTAGTGTATAAAAATGGAATTGAATGCAATCCTGTGTTTCAAAAAAGCCTGTTGGTTTTCCAGTTCTATAATATAAATTCCAAACTCTTTGGAGCAACTCAAGACCCTGTGTGATCTGTTTTTAATCAGTTTCTCCACTGTTTTCTGTACAGCCTCCACTCCATCCACATTGGACCTTGCATGCATTCCTAAACACACCATGTATTTTCACACTCTCTGCTTTAGTTCATTTAGGCAATTTCCTCTACCTAAAGTGTCTTCCTGCAAATTTTTCTGTGATAATCTATGCATCCTTCAATGAAACTTTCTTGAGTCTCCACAAGTGTATTTTATTGCTTCCTATTCTGTGCTTTGTTAAACTGGCTTTTTACATGAAGGCTAACAGTCATTCTAGATTATCAGGATTAATTGCACGTATTTCAGTCTCCTTGGAAATCATGAACTTCTTGAGCAAGAAAGGCATGCTGTGTCATCCTGTGTCTCCAGCCTGACCCCATGTCCAGTAATATAGCATGTCTGAGAAATAGCTAATGAGCCAACTTTATTTGGATGGTCATCCTTCCTGGCTGCTGTAAGAGCATGTTTTATGTCTTGCAACTCCAGACTTAGTCTTTACACTTTTATTTTCATGTAAGCAACAAATGATGGCTCTTCAGAAGTAAATATAACCTTCCCATACCTTCGTATCCCTGATTTCCTAAATCAAGCACCAGAATTACATTGCAGTTTAAAAAACAAAACAAAAAACAAAGGATTTTTAATTTGAAAGCCCTACCTGGTTTGCTTTTGTGTGACAGAGACTGAGATGTTACCATTTATAACAACAAATGTGTCATATGCTAACCAGTATCGTGTCCTGGGACCATGAGGAAATCAAAAGAATCATGTCTGTGGTTTTCACTGTGCGTTTTTAGGTCTCTTATTCCCTAGTCCTAAAGACTGACGTAATGTCAATGTAAATCATGAACACAAAGATTCATGAACTGTAAGTACAGTAATTCGGGACTGATGTGATTCAAACCCAACTCGAGGGAGAGCACAAAGACCTAGTTGTCCATAATGGGCCCATTAGTAGCACATCGCTGTTTACTGTCCTGATTAATAGCATCTAAGTCAAAGGAGAGGTTAGACGACTCTACCCATTTGGGGAAACAGGTCTGTATTAAGCCTCACACACTTAGGTGGCAGGGAGAGAGGCTTGTCTCATTTAGGAAAAAGTTATTACAAATTGAGCACTGTAGGACAGTGACTGAACTGGGGTGTGAGTGGGGACTTGATAATATGGGTAAGTGTAGTGACCACATGGTTTTTTCGTGTGAATCCTTCATAAGAGTGTATATCAATAATACCTTAATAAAAAAAGTTGAGCACTATAGGCATTTTGAACGCACTTCCAAGAAAGCATTATTAAGGATTGGTTTGTCGGACTCCCTTCAGAGGCTAAATCAGAACCATCCCTCAGTATAAACAGTCAGAATGAAATGGGTGCTTCTTAAAAGTTGGACATTCATTCTCTTCAGCATTTCTTGGTTCACAGAGGAGACATGTATGGAGTGCTTTCTGTGTACCAGGCTTTGTGCTAGATACTTTGGGTTCCAAAGGTGACAGAGAGCCAGACCCTGCCCTGACAGAGTTTACCCTGCAGTGCAGAGGTGAAAATCACCCTCATACATGCTCACGCAGCCCCGAGATGCCATGTATACACACGTTGTTAGCTTCTTAGCAAACTGTTTCTTCATAGGTAGCTCAAAATAAATTCAGCCTGCGCTGGCTGGATGAAAGGCCAGAATCCCATAGGCTCCTTCCACCTCCAGTACAAGCTTCCAGAAGCTGTAGAATGACTTCTCTTTTCGCTGAGAGTTGTAGATGAGGACAGACTATTCATATTCAGCAAGGGAGAGAGGTTCTGAGGCATTATGATTTATCCTGTGTATTTTGCTAGCTGACTTTGTGCAAGCCACCCATGCCCACTTCTAGTCATGCTGTTCATTACGACAGATGACTGCCGCTGGCACTCAAGTTTGCTTCAACTTGATTGTTATCATGGTGTACGTGGCATTCTCTCCTCTTTCCCTGATTTTAGTCTGTTTCGTGAGAACTCAGCAAGAAACTCCATCTAAAATATTCCTTTTCCATTATGCTAATTTGCCTGATAGCAGAGTAATTAATTTTTCATCATTCCCACTGTGGCCTACCGCAGCCGCCATGGGTCAGGCGCTGTGATTATCTTTTGTGTAAGGGCCAGGGCTTTTCACTTTTTTATTACATCTTTTCTATCCTGAGATGTAAATAGTCCACTGGCCGCAATCAGGAATGCCCAGGCCATGAAAGTTCTAGGGATCATAAGGCCTTTGTCACCAGACCTCAATGCTTACATTGATGCATGTCATGCTTTAGGATTTCATTTGCATTGATTTCACAGGCTTCCCCACCCACATAACTGACATTGGATGGTTGCGTGTTGCTCCACAGTAAATCCATACTCACATTCCTGGTTTCCAAGAATGAAAGTACTAAAGATAGTTACCAGGGGAAGTGAAAAATAGCTTTCTCTTTGCCAGAGGAAAATCTGTTCTCTGCTGTTTTTCATTAATAACAAACTTCTGTTGTGAGTGTTACAGTTTCTAAGAAGAATTTCTGGTTATTTCACTTGAATCCTATGAAGTATCTGACCACTTAATTTGAATACTTTTCATTTTATTTTACTAAATTTTGTTTTCTTTTGCCTTCTGCAGGGGAAGGTTGCAAGAGTTCTCATTTTAAGCTTTCAACTTTGTGCCTAGCTGTTTAGTTTACTTTTTGGTTAAGAAAATGTTGAAAGAAATTATGCTTTTTATTTTTCTGGGATTTTTAGTTTTTTTACTCAAGGCATAAGTGTCAGTGAACCATAGTTTTTATGTTTTTACAAAATTGGTAGGTAAGAGTTGGTTGTCTCTACTTGGTGCTTAATTAAATATTAAAGAAAATGCTTGCAGTGAAACATTTTTCCAAAACCTGTTTGTAAGCTATTTGATTATGATGCTTATTTATGTCTTTAAATATTTAATGTGTAAAGAAAAATTGAAGCAGCAACAAGGACAGTAAGGCACCAGAGCTCTTAGAGTCCATTGCAAATATCTGTTTGGTCCCATTTACTTGTTTCACTTCATACAAAATGTGGTCCAGAAAAAGTTGGGAATTAATGTTTGCCTTACTAGGAGTTGCCTTACTAGGGTGAAGCAGTATGCTGAAATGTTTTGTGGACTGAGGTATTTCCTAAAACAACTCATCATTTCATAATTCATCACTTTTACATTTGAGGAAATTTAGAATTGGGAAATATTTGTGCAAAGAATGCTATCATGTTATAACCACAGTGTTACAATAATACCTTGCATGTATGCATCTCTTCATAGCCTTTCAGGCCAACTCTGAATATTTTTTGCCACGAACCTGATTTGAAGTATGGGGGAGCCGTGTGGTTGAACTGTGTCCAGAATTTTGGGTAATAGAGACGTGATGTCAAGTGTCACTTCCGCTTTTTACAAAATACTATTTTAAGTGTTTGTTTGATTGAGGACTGTCAAGGTCTCAGCCAAAATATCCCCATATTATGAGATGTCTTGGGTAGCATGATGCAAGAAATGTTAAATCTTTTGGGGGCTTCCTAAAATTATAAACTATAAATTTGTCCCTTGCGAGCAGACGGGTTTTACTTAGGCTTTTCAGAATCATGTCACCTAGTCTAATTAAAACTGTTGACTTCAACACAGAGGATTCAGGTCTGACGCCCTAGGCTTAGTCTAAACTAGAACTTTCTAGACAATAATGGGCTGAAAGCCAGCAGAGCATTCCACAAAGTTACTTTTTTAGTGGTTTTGCGGTGAATGGCTTAATTTCTATTGCGGCCAAAGAAAAGGGTAACAATTTAATTACTTAATACAGAGTGTGTTGGGAGAACAGAACTCATGGGGCATTCCCTTCGGAAGCAGAGTGGCAGGTCCATCTGCTTGCCTGATGGGACATCATTATATCCAGAGTGCTTTTTTTAGAGTCTGGTATTACAGGTTGAACCAGATTTTTTTAAAATTTGCTACTCTTAACATATTTACTTTGAATATGTTTCTCTTATTAGGGTAAACATCCAGACAATGTAAGTTAAAATCAGTTTTTTTTAATACTTCAAAGGTATTAAAAGAAAATATAAATCAGTGCCATTAGCCCCCTTCATTTGGGGAAATCTAACCTCAAAAGAAGACTTTTTTTAATGATAACACATGATGAATTTATAAAATTTTCTCCCACCTACAGATATTCCCAGCAACTTAAAAAATATATTATGTTTATATTTTTGTTGACTTTGAGCAAATGTTTATTGGATGTATAAGTCCTGTGATGATCTAACATATACCATATGATTACAGTTGGCATTCTGTGTACAGTGAAGGCATCTCCATGAAAATGGTAGACCTTTCTACTGTTTCTTTTCTTACTATGTTTTGTAAGGAAATTTAAGAAAGGGTCAAGCATAAAAATAAGTTACATTTGAAAGAAACTGATTGTTTTTAGTAGTGTTTAAATTTTTTTTCTTTGTGTCTCTCTTACTGGAGAATTCTTTTTTCATAACTCTTAATATATAGGCTTCAGCTTAAAAGGATTCTAACTGGCAGGGTAAGTTTTGATGGTGGCTCCAAAGTGGTTCTGCTTGTTGAAGCTTTAAATGGCTGTATTAGTTAGGCTTAAACACAAAATGGTTAGATGTGTGCTTTAGCTCTTTATTTCTTGAAAAAAAGAACTTTACTCACTTGACTTGTAATATGACCAGGAGAAAGAAGGAGAACTACAGCCTACCAATAATTTATCAAAGGACATTTATACCTTCTATTCTCCAGACAGACACCAGCAGTTCTTTATGTACTGCGCTGTGTTACATTGTGCCAGAATAATTAACACTTGCCTAAATCTTCCTAAATGTAGCTATGTTAAAAATAACTTGTTGATTTTGGTTTTTTAATGTGTTCTTTTAAAGCCTTTAGATGACTAATCAGACTTTTATGGATACTTTCTGCAAGTTTCTTTTTTGGGGGCTGGATTTTGCAGAAAGAAATAGTACTCAATTTTAATAAAGCTGATTTTGAAACTAAAATGATAATAAAGTTAGGGACATACTAAAATTCTCTTTATAAAAGTAACGATTCTTTCGACCTGAAGCTTATAGTGAGACTAAGAGACAAAATCAATCCGGTGGGACAGTGAGCATAGCTAAGTCTTCTTGAGAAAGAATAACTAACTCTTTTCTTACTGGATATAAACTGACCCAGAACCATTGCTTGGATGACTTGTCATCTGTTCCACACCAGCCTTCTCCCTGGGACAGGGACCAAAGTTTGAGGCGTGTATTTGCTGTGAGTCCCTGAAGATCATCATCTTTATACAGAGTTTGACAGGAAGGAGGGTCCTGCCTTGGGAAAGCCAAAGCCAGCAGTTGCCCAGCGGGTAGGCAAGGGGCAGCTTAAGTGCATAGCTTAAGTCCGATGCTGGGTTCAGATCTCAGATCTGCCACCCATTAGCTCTGCACCTGTGGGCAGGCTATTTCTTCTCTCCGTACCTCAGTTTCTCATCTGGAAAATGGGGACAAACATATCTACCCCATATGGGTGTTGTAAGGATTAAATGGCACAGGCACACAGTAAATACCCAGCAAATGCCAGCTTCTTTTACTTTATATAAAGATGTTCTACTTTTCCAATAACTGTTACTCTGAAAATACTTGAGTTCCCGTAAAAGTGCTCTTTTTGTCCTTCTATAAACATGGTGGCAGTGCTTGTGCTGATGTGTTAGAGCAGGTGGTCTAGAATCGTCTGAACAAGCTTCGTGTAAATGGTGCGTGTTTACTTGGTTATGCTTTTGCCAAACACGTAATCAGTTATTTTCTGTTTTGGAAAGTATTTTGTTTTTTCTGTTTCAGAAGGTGTTGTGTAAGTGGGTTTAGGGATGGGTCTAGTATGATTTCAGTAAACAGGTTTGGATTTAGGATTATAGTTTGGGGAGAATAGGAGTTAATTGCACTGAAATTATCTAAGGCCATACAGCATTGAAGAGGTTTCACTGAGCAAGTGGGTGTGTGCTTCCCACCTGCCGCTGTGGAGGGCACTCTCACGGCAGACCCAGAAATAACTGGAAATACAGCTCTTTGCACCTGGCAAACTACCCAGGTACATCTCCATGTACCGGTTTGTACAGTTGCAGGAAATTGAGCATGCTGCCTGCAGACCTTCCTCAACATATGAAGGGCCACATGAACAAAGATAAATACTGACAGACTATCCAGGTACTACAGAATCTGAGAGTACCTGTTTTTAAAATTTAGGAGAGCTTTGGATATATTCTGGTCTGTTACTTCTAACATTAGGTTGACTCATGTGAAACTGGAGGTTCTAGCTTTTGACCTATAAAAATGGCAGTTTCATTTATCCAGCCTAGTACATGATTACCAAACAGGATATACCACATTTCCCCTGCTAACCGATTAGATCTAAGTGCAGATATTTGTTATATAATCTGGGTTAAGGATTGGCATTTAGATTTGCAATGCCAATTTTTTAATTTTGCTTTTGTGGGGTAATCTCGGGGAGGTTGGGATTATAGAAGATTTCCATCGCTTGTTTAGTGATATCTATTAATCACATGTTAATTCTCCATTAAATCATTCCCATGTGCCAAATCTGATATAATAGATGGGTCGGTGGAATGGATCAGAGAGATACCCAGGTATTATTGTGGTTCATAAATAGGATTCAGACTGAGGGGCCACCTCCAGCCTAAGCCAATTTACTGAAGTCATAGGCTGCCCATCACTTGGGTAGGGTCCATTTGAATTTCAAGTCACAGTAGTCACTTATTGTGTCAAAACTCTTAGAACTATAGTCACTCATCAGACAATGATACTCATTTGGAAAGCAATATGGTAACACAACTCTTTTCTAATTCAAATTTTAATTATTCACTGGGTAATTTCTGTAGAAATACCCCTTTATTCTCTGCTCTGTCCCTGTTCCTTTCC
>JAVSCE010019175.1:0-13998 GCA_032199065.1 Smutsia gigantea
AGGAGGAGGCCCAGTCTCGTGATGAGGAGTAGCAAGGAGAGAATACAGCTCCATCTCAAAACCCTGCATGACCTGGGAGTGTCACTGCTCTTGTAAGGTAAGCTGACTCAGCTGTGCTCACAGGGCAGCGGTGGGCTTCATGCACAGCCACCCTATAAAGCACGGGCACGTATTGAATCTATTTGTGACTTTATTGGGAAAAAAAGTATCATTTTTATTTAGTCATTATGGAATCTCTGTGCCCTTGAATCATCCCATAGTGACTCTACTGGGAGTTAAGTGGTGTTTTGTGATGCAAGAAATCTTGACATAATAGTGTTTTATTTATGTCTAAATTATTTAAGAAGAACTCTGAACCACAAAGGTTTCCAATGTAATTCTGTATTGCAGGAAAAGCAGCTTTCTTTTGGATGTGTATGAAATGCTCTAGAGCTCTGTAAAACATCTCTAAAAGATCCTCTTGAATATCGTACTATGTTTTTCTAGACTGATACAGGAAAAGAAGGCACCGTACAAGCCTTGGTTGGCATGGGGAGGATGGGGACTCTTTAAAAGCAAAACCAAGAGTCTGTTTACAAGCAAATTAACTTACAATTTCTTAGCAAGAAATTATCATTTCTTAAGTAATAGTCACTTAGATGTTTTAGATTTTATAACATTCAGTTTTTCTTTAAAATTAGAATTTCAAATTATACCCTTTTTCTTTTAATTTGGATAGAAGGAGTCTATAGACTGTAACTTCTTAAAGTGAACTGTATCATTATTGATTTGTATTGAAGTTTTCTCTCTGAGCTACCATATCCTACCGGCTGAAATTTCCGGCATCCCTCGGGGAGAGGAGGCCAACAGGGCAGACCTGCTATGGACCTGAGAGATTCGGCCCCAGGTCAGCCCTCCAACCCCCGCCCCCCATGATTTGAGAACGACAGGCAGTAGCTGTCAGGAGCAGGAGGGTAGGCCCCATTAGGCTCCTAGTAATGTGAGACATTATCCTAATTTGCTAAGACATTGTGTAGATGTTTTTAAACTAAGGCCACATAAGGTTATCGCACCAACCCAGGAGTACTATGTTATTAAAACCCTTTGTAAGTCTGAGTTTTCAAAGTTTATGAGTGTTTTATAAAACAAAATTGTTAAACCAGAGCTGTTACTTTCTTGTGTGTATCTTCTCTTTTAAGTCTCCAGCTACATTCCTCAATTGAGTATGCTAATGAGCAAGATGTACCAAAATTTTTGTCCAGCAGTTGAACTTTAACTTATTATTTGTTACTTCATAGAGACTCCGCCATGAAAAGCTTTTTATTTTGAATCACTTTGCAGTTTCTCTTTGATAATGTCGTTCAAGTCCCATCCCTAGGGTCCTGACTAGGTTTTGCGGAAGCTGAGTGAGCCAGTTTGTCCATGGGCAGACATCAGTTCTTCTTCCTGGTGCCACAGAAGTCAGGGGCCCATGTAGAATTTCATTTCTTTCTAGAAGTCCCAGGAAAACTGCATTGTGATGAGTGGACTTATATGTCTCTCATGATGAAATGCATCTCCTTCTTTTTAGCAGGATTCAGGGAGCTGAGGACAGAGAAAACAAGCTCTTAGTTAGAAAAGAGCAAAGATGTGGAATTACTTTAGAGTAGGGATGGCCCTTCATCCCTGAGACTGGGGCAGCTGTTGGGACTCATTAGTGAAGCACTTCATTTTTCTTGTCTTCTGGACATGCTGTATGTTAGTGAAGTCTGCACTGTGGGCTCCTGGACCGGGAATATTAACCATTGCCTCTCGGACCTTCTTAGGAGTCCAGCTTTCCCTCCTGGCCAGAAATGTTCAGCCTGGACTCATTCAGAAAAGGTAAGAACATAATGGTGCCTGTGGCTGCCTGTGATGGGCAGCTGTGAGGCTGTGGATACCCCGTGGACCCCTTCTTTGGGTGATTCCACAGTCCTTCCCCAGCCTTCCTATTGCCTTGTGCTTATAACCCGTGTCACTCCCGTCCAGGTCTTCATGTACCTTGCTGCCCCTTCCTGGAGTGTCCTCTCACTGCTCTGAGCCTACCTCTAAGCCAGGGCTTTGCACCATTTTCTCCACAAACCAGGCATGATCTGCCTACTCTGACTCTCCTCAGCATCGTGTCTGTGCTTCCGCTGGCTCGCTCTGTTCTGAACCTGTCCTTGCATCAGTGGGCTAGAAGCTCCCTGCGGCCAGGGACCATGATGGATTTCTCACCCATGGTGCCTGGCACAGCGCTTTGGACAGGGTAGGCCTCCATAAACGCCTGAGGAAGTTCACTGATTCATGGTCGTGTTGGCGGCCATAGAAGCTGTGGCAGATCTTGAAATCAGTGCTCCAGGCAGGTGGGGTGAGAGGTGGATAGGTAAAGGCAGGACTGAGCCATGGCAGGGCTGTGGGGTGGCCTCCAGGTCTGCTCCCAGGAAGTGGCACAGCTGGTGGGGAGGGCCTTCTATTCTTAGATGGAGCAAGGCTTTCCTCCTTTAAGAGAGGAGAGAGTAAAAGGCCCATCACCTGTATTGACGCAGGACCGTGAGGGTCCTGCCTGAGCATATTTTACAAATGAGTGAGAATATGCAGGCCTTCCATAACTGCTGATCCACGAGGTTCTCCTGTCTGTGTCTCCTCTACAACCTCTGTTCCTGGAGGCCTGAGTGGAACCCCCCTGAGTGGGACCCGAGGAGGGCTGGATGCACCAGGGTTCAGAGCAGCCTCTTCCTGCTTCCCTGTTTATCTTTAGCTGCTCTTTTGTTTTCATATTCCATAAAAAAAGTAATCTCTGTCATTTTGGTTTCATTGATTAACTGTGTCTGAAAAGGGAAACACTGAACTTGACATTAATGTGGACGGCACATTTTGAGCAGAAAATCAAGCACACTTAATCACTTTGTGTTTACCTTCCAGTCAGTGGGCTTTCTTGTCCGCCCACTTGTAGAAGCTGGATGGAAATAGGTTTTCTCGCGGTGGGCCAGTCTCTGAACCGGTAGCGCCGATCCTGTGAGATCACCGCCTTCCCCTTCCCGTGTCGTTTAGCTCTGATGTGATAGGGAGAGGACTCCAGGTGAGGCACTTGGGGGCAAATCCTCTCCACTTCTTGTGACTTTGCTTTCCAGGCTGGGGATTGATTTGCGGGAGAGCCTCCTGTCAGGACGTGGGTAGCACTCAGCCTATTGGGAGGCTGCGTAGCCTCACCCAGCAAAGGCTCTGGACACCCCCTGCCAGGCTCACGTCGCTCTTCTGCCTCTTCCTGGCCAGGGAGGCCAGAGTGTGACTGAACCTCTGTGGGCCCCCGTTTCCTCACGGTTTAAGCAGCTGCCTCTCAGCATAGTTTCCAAGGACTAGATGAGTTAATACATGCAAAGAGCTGAGCACAGGACCTGACACCTGCTGAATTCAATCCATAGCATTAAGTCGCTTCATGGCACCGTAAGACGCAGTCTGCTTTTTGGGCCTTGCCGTACCTGCACATAGTGTTATATTCTTACCAACAACTATTTTATGCTTGATGGTCTCAGGGAAAACCATTAGTCAGTCACTGCCTTGAATATTTTCCCTCAGGAAGCCTGTGTTTTCATGGTTCCCTGCCTACAGGCTGAATGTCCACCTGTCACTTGTGTTTTGCCGCATGACCTTGGCATTTGGTCATGTGTGGCCTTGTGACACTTTCACTGTTGTATAGAACTATTCTTTATCTCTTATGGAGTTTTTATGTGTGTCTGTTTCTCATGATGAGGTTATGAGCCCCCTAGGGTATCGTGAATCTTGAGGAAATGTAATGTGCTGTAAAGCTTGAGTTTGACTGGCTGGGGTTGGCTTCTTGTCCCCACTAACACTAGGTGTTAACTTACCTGATCCTGTTTCCCATCCCTATCCTCAGGGGTATAGAGAAGATTGGAGATGATGTAGGAAAAGCACATAGCTGTGGTCTGTCCCCAGCCCTTAGTCTGGGGTTGGCAGGCCCTTGATAAATGTGAGTAGATTGATCTGTTTGGGGTATAGCCCTGTAGCCGATGTTTTGCTGGAGAGTGACAGCCTGGCCTCAGCATGCCATGTGCCATGTGGCTGCATGACTGAGCACCTGCTGTGTACAAGGCAGTAGGGTGGAGACAGCTCTGTTTAAAGATACTTTCTGGTACTCAGAATCTCAGGGGGATGGGCCATTTGATGGTTCTTAAGTTAATGGCCATAACAATTTCCTGCAACATGTGGACGGTGGCCCACTGGGTGTGCCGGCAGCCTTCTTTCCTAGCATGTAATTCAACAGCTTCCATCACCTCCCAGCTAGAATGCTTGTGTGCCTGGTAAGTGACCTTTTAACTGCCTTTGTGAGTATCTTAGCAGTTTTCTTGTCTCTTACTGTAGTGCCATCATAGTCAGGCCACAAAGAGCAAACTGAGTCTTTTACAGTCAGCACAAAACTTCGAAAACTGGATCAATGGCAAGAATGTGCAATTGTCCTCCAACTCCATGGTCAGAAGAGGCTCAGTGATGTTGTGGGATTTTAACACTTTTCCACCAGTTGCTGAAAATCCTTAGCAAAACAACAAGTAATCATCAAATGGTTCGTTCTTTTTTTTCAATCAGCCTTCCTGGATATGAATGAGGACCCTCCTCAAGCAGAACACAGAGGCTGAGCTGGTCATTTCCACCCTTAGCTTCAAGGTAGAAGTGGAACTAGTTCCCAGAAAAACCTTGATCCTAGGCTCTTTGCCCTACAGGCATTTCTGCTGTAACATTATACATGTTCTTTGCAAGATCATACCTCTGATGTTGTAGGAGGGCTGGTGGGGAAAAGTCACAGTACAGCTGCCCCTCCGTGGCCAGATGCGGCAGTCAATGCTCAGCTGCGCCTGGGGAGCAAGAGGCCTCTACTGGGGACACGGCTGCAGCTGCCTGGCGGAGCCCTGAGTAGAGGGGCCACCATGGAGGGCCTGAGTACAAATGCTCACTTCCCTCCAGCATTTTATTACGAACATTCAAGAAATACGGAGACATTGAAACTACAGTGAACACCCCTGTACCTGCCACCTCGGTTCCCTACAGACACTCAGTTTAATTTTTTTTTAAATATGACTGAAAGGCTTTTCATTTTCCTGCTGAACACTACAATTCTTCTGTTATCACAGTTCCCTTGCCTTAGAAAAGTTAGGGTGAACCAAAGGTTCTTATGTTTCACTGATGTCATTCCCCTACTTACCAATTGCATATGCACTGATCTGCAGCATAGAATCGGGCTTCGCTGCGGCCCGCAGGCTGTTTCTCAAGTGTGCAGTGTGTGTGGCTGTCTCCCGCTGCTCCTTTCCTTCCCCGTGCAACACACTGAAACCAGGAGGACGAAGGGCACAGGAGCTCGTGCACCTCCGCCCCAGACTCGTGGTTCTCTGGTGCTTTCACCATTTGGGTGGCTTTAAAGACCTTAAGCCTTCCTTACCCAGATGTTTCCATCTTCTCGTGAAAGGCCCAGTGAGCGCCTTAATTTTAGTTGGTGTACATTAAATTTTTGGAATGTCCTAAAGATGTACTCTGTAGGTCTCTGACATACAGTGTTTAGTCTCCAAATGAAGGGACATTTTTTGAATGAAAAACAATTCCCTTTCAGAAAGAGGGAGAAGGCTGGTAAGTGGCTCTGGCCTTGGCTCTCAGGGAGGACCCTAGGCTCAGCCCTTGCTTGCCTGGCTCTCAGAGGGAAGGAACAGTCACACGGCTCTGGCTGTTCGGGCCATTTAGGGAACCTGAGCAGATAAAGGGCAGTTACTGTAAGTGGAAGGCAGGTGTGTGGGAGACCCCGGGGCTTTACATGGTACTGTCACTTTTCAGCTTTCAACTGTTGTCCTGTTTCATCCTCACAAGTCAAGACCGGAGAGAAGTACATGGGGTGGGCGCTCATAGAGGGCGGCAAAGGGAACAGGGAGGTTTGTAGGCTCTTTTGAGACCCGGGAAGGGATCTATGCAAGGCCCTCCTGCATCCCATCTATACAACTGCCCTCTTGCTGGTGGCGCTGGTGACACTTTCACAGAACCCATGACCTCTCCAGACGCCATCCAGCAGCTGCTCTCCAGAACTGTTCATGGGCACTGTGGGTGCGCCCGGGCAGGTCTGTAACTGCAGGGTGAGGCTTGCCTGATGCCTTCTCTCTCTCCCCAGATCGGGCCCAGCACAGGCAGCGCCAGTGCAAACTTCCCCCACCCCGCCTTCCACCCATGTGTGTCAGCCCTGCCCCTGGAGGGACCATCTCTCGAGGTAAGGGAGGAGGTTTGCCTCCAGCACCAGCCCGCCCGGGTCTGGGAGGCGGGCGGCGCTGGGAACCCATGTGCCTGGACACGAACGAGGGGCGGAGTTAGCACGGATGTTGAAGCCCCCGGGGAGCAGTCACCTGGAAAAGTCAGGTGATGTCCTGGTCCTCAGCCACAAGGCTCAGACACTGTGCTCTCACTCGGCCTCCTTGTAGACCAGGAATAAGTCCTAGGCTCCGTCTGGGCATTCAGCACCGGCATGGAGAGTACTGGGGCTTCAGTCTCCCAGGCAGGCCTCGGCTTGGAGGGCTCAGAACTCGCAGGTTGCTTGGCCAGTGCACAATGGTGGCTTAAGGAAGGCCTGCAAATCACTCCCCCAGAGCACTTTACTGACACCAAAACTGTCTCCCAGACCATTTGGCAGGAAGACTCTCCTTTTGATTGGCGAGTGTCACCACCCACAGGTGACAGTTCACCTCTGGGACCCCAGGCAGCATCTCTTCCTACAAGCGTCTCCTCCCTTCCCTCAGACGGATCTTCCCAAGGTCCACAGAGACCAGGGGTCCTGGCAGCTTCGTCCTTGTCCTGACAGCCACTCTCTCTGTCCTCTTGGCTGCCTACTCACCCCCCTGCCCCAGTGGCTTAGCGGAAGAAGGCTGTTGTAGGCCAGAGAGTCTGCGGCGTGTGGAGACAGCGTGTCCATTTAGACTCCGTGTGTGGATTGCTGTGAGGGTCCAGCGCCCAGGAGGGTGCAGGGGGCACAGTGTCCCTCGGTCCCAGTGGTGGGCCGCGCAGGGGCAGCCTTCCTGCTGCAGTGGCCCTGGGACACAGCAGGACAGAAATGAGCACTTCCACCCCTCTGGCCATCGCACTTAGGTGCTCAAGAAATGCTGCCCCTACCAATGCCAAAACAAGAGTCGATTGTTCTTTTTTTCCTTTCTTAAAATGCCCTGTAACTCGAAATGCCGAATGCTAACATTTCCAACCCAGCAGGTGAGTAGCGCTGAGTGCCAGGCGTGCTTTGGCTGAGCTCAGAGATGGTAACGGGGGCTGACCAGCATGACCAGGGAGTGCCTCCCAGAGCACCCGCGGTGGGGAGGCAGCTCAGGGGGGGGCAGCCGCTCCCCGCAGGTCAGCCCTGCAGGTCCCTCGCTTTCCTCGGATGAGAACAGAGCACTGAACCTGACGTCTCCTCATAGCTGTGCCTGCAGGAGGTGTCCTTGGGTGTGCACTTGCCTTATCTCTCTCCACCCCTCCCTCTCCCCACTTCTCCCTCTCTCTCTCTCTCTTTCTGCCTGCCCCCACCATTTTTTTTCTAAAGCCTGGAATCCCTTCTTCACAGAAGCAACAGGCCACACATAAGCTGCACTCTCCACTATGCTTTCTGGTCCCCCAGAGGCTTCGCTGTTGCCTCTGCCCTTAAGGAGGACATGCATGGCAGAAATAGTGTCTCTGGTTTTCAAATAGAAAAACAGTGCTCAGGGAATGGCAGCCGCCCGAAGAGGCTCACAGTGCCCATCAGAGTCAGATTTGGGATAGGAAAGAACAATCACCTCTCTTCCCAGCCTACCCCACTCTACGCTCAGCCTCTTACCAAGGCCCCATTCCAAGGTAAAGGGCAAATGAATCAAGAAACCCACCTCTAGGCCTGCCCAGGGAGTCTCCTCCAATGCCCCGTCTGAGGCACAGAACAGTAGAAAGCAGTGTGGGGAAACATGCCTCTGGCAGGGCCCTGGGGGCCACAGGACTGGCCTCCCCTCCCTTTCCCCTTGGACAGCTGTGTGCCCTCTTGGTGTGGTGGTTTACTACAAGGGCCCTTGTGGCTTTGCATATGTGCAGGGAAAGCCATGAGGATGGGTAGGGAGGTCAGAGTGGTTGCCAGTTCCTTCAGCTCCCCTTACCTTCCCTGTTGTCAACCAGATGGACCCTTTCTTGCTGTTTTGACCACTCATCACAGACTTGACTATGGGTGGGTGAGCTGACAGTGTTGGCTGACACCCTGGTTTCTCCAGGTGCTGCCTCTGAGTTTCCCTCCAGAGTTCTCTGGTCTGCCCAGCCAGGACTAACCTGGCTTTTCTCCTATTGCTTTTTCCTGGGACCTCCAAAGTTTGGGATTCTAAAACATCTTCCTATGTATTCAGCAGATCCTTGGCACCTTAACTCCATTCTGCTGGATGTCATTGTTTAGCACACTTAGTACCAGATGTTGTGACTGATCCAGAAGAGAGGGGATAGAGATCTGATCCAGTAAACTCTATTTTTTTCAGGACCTCCCTTCTTTTTCACAGGCATAGGAGTCACCTTTCTCTCCCCAAAGAATGGAGAGTGGAGGAGAAGGCTTAATGTTGGTGAAAAGACGGCAGTGGGGGTTGGAGAAACGTGCCTTCTTCAAGGTCTTCTAAAGCAGGAGTCTGCAAACTGTCCTTAAGAGTCAGCGAGTACATAGGCTTTGCAGTTTATATGGTTTGTCTTGCAGGCACTTAACTCTGCCATTCCAGTGGGAACTAAGTAATAGATAATGCATAAACAAGGGTGGCTATGTTTCAATAAATGTTATTTATGAAAACAGCCAGTGGCAGATTTGGTCTGCAGGCTAGATCCCAGAACTCAGAGGGTTGCAAGAGCTGGTTCAAGAGTTGTTCTCACTTTACAAAAGGCAGTGAGGTTTGTGGAGGTGACGTATTTGCTCAAGATGGTATCAACTGCTAGAACCCAGATGAAGTAAATGACTAGAAAAGGGGACCAGGAGCTCCTTGAGAACCAACTAGTTGGTTGACATCACCGGAATTTTTTTAAGATAAAATTTTAAACATGCATTCAAAATATGTTCTCTAGAATAGAGGAAGTAGCATAAAGGTCGGAGAATCGACATCTCACGGCCAGCCTTCCTTTGTGTGCTCCCTTTGGAAGCAGATCCGGGAGATCCAAGGGCGTCACGGTGTGGCTGTCTGCGTACAGTGCTGCGCGGCGGGCTTCCCAGGCACCAGGTGGGCTCTGCTGTCCAGCTGGGTCTGTCTGTCTGAGCTGTTGTTTACCCCTGACACAGTTTTCAAAGTTTGGCTTCAGCTGCGGCTGCCACTAGCCGACTTGTAAGCTTCTGGATTCTTTTGAGGGAATTTGAGCTGCTAACAGTCCTTGAAAAGTATTCGTGAAGCTGGATGGACATCTTGGCAAATTAAAGTGCCACTTGGCCACATTCAAAGCCCTTGGAGAATCAAATTCTGCTCTTGTTTTGACATCCCACTCTGCATGATCGGGGTAGGGGTATTTGATACAGGTGGGGGTGTCACCTTGTGTGGTCAGCAAACCATTGCTGCCAAGGTTTTTTTTCCCCTTTTGCCCCTTTCCTGGTAAAAACCAATGAGGAGGGAGTGGAGGAGAGCGAGCTGATGCTCTGTGTGGGTCTCTAAGGGGGCTGTCCTTTGTTGTCTCAGACTTCTCCTGATGGAGTGCCCTACAGAGCTGCTTCCCAAACATTCCCATTTACCCTGACCACAGCCGAACCGAATGAGTAGGCAGGTTTATCCTCATTTTACCAGTTGACAAAATTGCCCAAGGTTTCTAACTGGCAAGTGGTAGAGCTGGAACTAAACCAGTTATTAGCACTCAGACCCCATGCTCTTGCCGTGGGCCAGTGGTTCTCAGAGCATGGTCCCAGGCCAGCAGTCTCAGTATCTCCTGGGAACATGGTAAAAATGCAAGTACTTGGGCCCCACTCCAGACCTCATGACAAGAAACTCTGGAGGTGGCTCCCTGCAATGTTTTGAAAAGTGCTCTGAGGGAACATTGGAGTCAGAGCTAGAATAATGAAACAAACAAAACCTCCCTGACAGCGCACACTGACGCACTGCTGGCCTCTCACCAAGGCCCCTAACAAGGGACTGAGACATTGATGCCCTTGGTGTCACTGCCACTGCCCCCACGTGCAGACTGAGTCTGATTCCCAGCTGACCCGAATTCCTGCTCCTCTGTGCCGTAAGGTAAGGGAGAGGAGTGAGCCTGGCCCGAACCCAGGGGTAATAGTTTGCGAACAATACCTAACATCCAGCTTCCAAACAAGTAAGGAGCGGCAGCTTTACGCTCACTGCCGTCTTCGCAGAGTGGGGATGCAGTGTCCAAGTCGGGTATTTTTCACCTTTGACTCCAGCTCTGGGGATTAAAACTGCTCTACTCCCGGTCAGACCTTCCCTGGCCTCAGATTCTTCACCAGGTTTGCTTTGTAGTCTTGACGTGACCTGGAAGCCGCAGTGGCAGGCAAGGGAGCGTCGAGGTCGCCTCCCTAAGGCCCTGGGCGCCGGCCCCCTAGCCCTGCCTCTTGCCCTCCCGGGCCCTGCTGCGCGCTGGGTGAGGCGCGGGATCCGCCCGCCGACAGGGGGCGCGCTGGGCGGGGCGCAGGGTTCGCCCGCCGCAGCGGGGACCGCCGGGAGCGCGATGGCGGCCGCCAGGAGGCTCATGGCGCTGGCTGTCGGCGTCTCTCCGCTCCTGCGGTTGCCAGGCCCCCGCGTCCCCGGGCGGCAGGGGTGCTCGCGCGGCCTCTCGTCTGGGTGCGCCCGCCCCGACCGCGCCAAGGAGGCCGAGGCCGAGGCCGAGGCGACGTCCGGCGAAGGCGACGGGAGCGCGGTGAACGGTGAGGGCGGCGGGCTTGCGGCGTAACGCTCGGTGCGGGGCCGCGAGGCAGCGGGGGCAGGTCAACGTGCGGAGTGCCGGGGGCCCCGGGAGCTGTTCCTTCCCGGTGGGATTCTCGGCTGCGGATAGGTCTCGTTCCGAAGGGGACAGGGCCCAGCCGATTCCTCCTTCTGGCCGGTTGACAGAGGAGTCCTCCCCGAGGGAACTCAACCGCGCAGCCCGGTTGCGTCGGAACTCCTAGAGGAGCTTTTTCACAACAGAGCCCCCCTTCCCCGCCAGGCGTCACGGCATCTCAGCGGCCCTGGGGGGATCAGGGTGTGCAGTGCTGTGAAAAGCTTCCCAGGTGGTCCGTGATTGATGCATCCAGGTGCACGTGTGCATGTATGTGCCTCCTACAGAGTTCCTTTCTGGAGCTGGTTTACAGAACATAATGCCGGAGACAGAGTGGAGGATGAAAAGGCTTCCCGTCTTCTCCGACAGCCTCTGACCCTGCACCCCTTGAAGGGCACCCTCCTCTTCAGGGACCCTTCTTTCAGTGCCCAGCCACTCCCAGCACGCTGCTGCTTGGCCTGGCTAAGCCCCGTGTCTAGCACAAGCTGCCTCTAGGTGGCCCTCTCCCCCATTTGTGATCTGGGATTGATGGAAAGTACAAGTCAGAAACGTGAGGTGCTTGAGGTGTCTGACGTGTCTTACCTCCACCGGACTCCAGCGAACTTGCAGGAGGAATATAGCTCGTGCACGTGCCTCACCCATGGATGCTTCCGATCAGTGTCCCTACACATAATCTGGCTCCAAGGGGCCTTTTGCAGGGTGCTGAGAGCTGGGGCCTACTGTTCATACTCTGGGGCCAGTCCTCCTTTTTGTGTGTCTTCCGTTTTAGGAGGAGCCTTGCACTGTCTTGAAATCCAGTCTGTGTGTGTGGTGAATTTTTACTTGCTTTTTCTTTTTAGCACCTTTCACACAGACTAGGCTGGTTTGCCGACATCTCGGCTTCTGTAACTGGTGTATTAGATCAGAAGCTTGGGTGGGGAAGAGGATGCTGGCAGGTTCCCCTCTGTGATGTGTTTGGTCATTGGCCTTTCTTCTTCATGGGCTGACTATGCAACGTAGGTCTGGCCCTGCTTCCCCCTGTAAACCCTGAAGCCATTCCTCTCTCTTTCCAAGATGCTCCTGGTTGGTATTTCATCCAGCCAACATTCTCAGTATCCAGCACCCAGGATCGACCACCCCAATACACACCCCATGGAGTTTTTAAAAGAAAAATAATTACAATGTTTTTGTTATGTTCTTAGCTTCTAGGGACCTATTAAAAGAGTTCCCACAGCCCAAAAACCTTCTCAACAGTGTGATTGGAAGAGCCCTGGGCATCTCACATGCAAAAGATAAGCTAGTCTACGTGCACACGAATGGACCGAAGAAAAAGGTAACTGGCTGGTGGCTGGGAGACTCGTTCTGTCAGGAAGAAAGGCTGGCTGCCCTTTCTTCCCTCAGGTTTCTCTGTTCAATGAGGCTACGAAGTGTGTTTCTGAACTGAAAATAGTCAGCAGAGACTGTCCGAGCAAAGCTTGGCTTGAAGAGCCTGGTTTAGAGAAAGGGAAGGAAGGGTGGGTGGGGAGGAGTTCACATCCCACAGAAAATAGGCCTGGTTTTGGTCCAGTGTGGACTCCCTGGGACTGCAGAGGGTTGGAGTTGGTGGGAATTCTTGTTCCTAGAGTCTCATAGTCCTAGAGACCCACAGAAGGATGCAGGCAAACCCTTCTGAGTGATTTTTTATGGTAAAGATGGACCCCACCTTGCTCTCTGGCTAGAACACCGCACTTTGAGGAAGCAGAACAACTTGAGGCAGGACAGACGTTTTTGTGGAGGGAGGGGTAGAGCCTCACAGGTCAGTAATGGTCCTGGGGTGCCGCCTGCACTCAGCTCTGCTGCCGGGAGGCCCACGGCTTTGCTGTTGACCCTCCATGTGACTTGCAGCAACTTTGCAGCATAGAGAGACAAGGGTCCTGATTCTTCCTTCTCTTTCCCAGAAAGTCACCCTCCATATAAAGTGGCCCAAGAGCGTGGAGGTGGAAGGCTATGGAAGCAAGAAAATCGACGCAGAGAGACAGGCCGCAGCTGCAGCCTGTCAGCTGTTTAAGGTGACACCAGCAAGAACGTGCAGGCCTCCCTCCCAGCCCCTGCTCTGATGGCCTCTCTGGTGCCTGGCATATTTAGGGGGAGGCTGGCAGGGTGTTTGCTCACTCACATGTCCTGAGCCTTTCTTGCAGTTCAGCCATCAGGGCATCGGTATTTTATTGTTTGTTGTTTTGTTTTTGGCCACTGTAGTTACCTGCTTCTGTGGTTTGGAAAACCACAGACAACCCTTCATGACAACATTCCCTTTGTAGAGCACCACACACACTCCCATTTTGGTGTGCTTTTCTTTTCCGTTATTTTCTACGGCTTTTCCTGTAGCCACATGGTCCTCTTATAATGGAAGTGGGATAACAGCTCCTCTCTGTTCCCACGGGTTGGGCGTGGGCTGCATGTACTGGACCTTCAGTGTTGTTCACCAGCCTTCTCTCTGTCCTTAACTGATGCCTCTCATGGCTGTGCAGATCTTGAGTCTTCCTTGGGTTCCTGAGTCTTCATCTCCGCCCTAACAAGGACAGAGCTGGGGGATGTATATTCCTTCACCTTTTTTCCTGCTCGTGGTCTCCAGGCCTTCACTGTCCCTGCCTTCTTCTGCATCTGGGCCCCACACTACCCTTCTCTTTTCCATCCCCTCTCCCACCCTCTTATATAATTTTCAGATCCTTCCTCTCTGAGTCTCTTCTGTAGACTTCAGAGGCACTGCAATGCTCTGGCGCCTGCCCTGGGCCTGACGCCACTGCAAGCAGCCCCTGTGCGTGTGGTTCGCATCTGCTCCAGTGTCGTGGCCCCTGCTGATCTTCACCTTTGCACAGGGCCTGATGTGGACAGAGTAGTGGCCATGAGGTGACTGCCTGGAGGAAGGCTTTGCCAGGCCCCGCAGCCCCTTCTCGGCCCTCACTTCTTTCGAATGCTCTGTGGCTTTGGCACTGCCTCGTGTCTCTTCATTGGGCCCTGGGTCGCAGGCCACCTCCTCTCTGGGTTGCTCCACAGTCTTTCCCAGCCTCTTAA
>JAVSCE010019176.1:0-33556 GCA_032199065.1 Smutsia gigantea
CCCCAGGCGCCTGGCTTCCCCCGCAGCAGATGGTACTCTGCGTCTGTGTAATTGTTAGAATCAAAACCAAACCAGCCCCGCCGCGTCCACAGCTGCACCAGTAAGGGGGCGGAGCCACGCGGCTGAGAAACACAAACACCCCAGTTGGAGACCTCCAGAGATTGGCCTAAGGGGGAGGCAGGCCCACCCGGTGGGCTCTCCAAACCCCTTGACAGGGTCCGTCAGGCCCCGCCCGGATCACCTGCCCCACACTCTATCTCGTGACCCGTTGTCATTGACCCGGGGGGCGGGACTGCCCGGCTCTTCAATTGCTGCCTACCATTGGCAGGGCCTGCCATCCATCGCGTTAGGCTACGCCCATTACGATGACGTTTCCCAGGCTACGTCTCTCCCGAAGGCCGCGGCGTAGCTGGCGATTGGTAGAGAAGGCGGCAGCTGCCCCAGCTAGGCGACGACGGGGTGGGCCCAGGGAGTCAGGACGCGCCCGAGTGTCACTCCTCGCGCTGCGGTGGTCGCTCGCGTCCCGCCAGCTTGTTCGGTGTCTCCCTGCACTGCTACGGCCGCCGCGGAACTATGGCTGTTCTCCTTGTGCTCCTGGCCTTGGTGGCGGGTGAGGACCCGGAGGGCGGGCGGGGCGCTCTCCGAGAGGCCGTGAGCCGTGGGGCTGGTGGGTCGGGGGTGGCCGCGGGTGGGCTGCAGCGGGGCGGTGTCGCAGTGCGGGCAACCCGCGTTGGCCTCGCCCCAGCCGCCTCCCTCTCGGCCGTCTCTGCGGGCAGACCTGTGGCGGCGCGGCCTGCGGGGCCAGGCCGGGCTGTGTGGGGGCCACCTGAGCTGGCTTCCACCCTCCGCCTCTTCGAGGAAGACGCGTCCACAGGTCATGCCACCGGTCTCCGGTCAGCCCGATCTCTTCCAGCTCGGGCGGCACGGAGTTGCATTTCTCAGTTAACTGTTGAAGCGTCACCCTCTGCGAAGAAGGGAAAGCAGACTTCTTAGCTGCCACCAACTGCGCATTTTCTGAGTGTCTTCGTTTCTAACGGTTGTCATCAGTAACTGGTGAAGTCCCTCCCCTCCCTCATTTGTTTCAGGATATGAAAGTTGGAGGTGGAGTAATTGTTGTATGATTATTTCTAAAGGCGAATTCAAAGTACCTCCCAATAATTGGTCATAGTTCCTAATTTTAAGGATTTGGAAACTAAGATGTGAGTCATGTTTGTACGGTCACGTGTCAAATACATGGTAGCTTGCTCAGTGTAACTTAAATTCCCTAGTATTCAGCAAGGGGAGTGCAAGGCAGCTAATATTTGGCCTTTTACTGTGTATCGTGTAATTTGATTTTACAGCAGTCCTTAGAAGAGAGTATCACCCTCCTTTACAGAGTGATCAAGCCTAAACACACGCGTAGTAAGCAGCAAAGGTGGTCTGAACCCAGATGAACTGACTCCAAAACATGGGCCTTTTCCAGTGTGTGTGTGTGTGGCACAGGTCATGGAAACGCTACTACAGTGTGAGAATGTGGGAATGATGGGGGCTGGGACCCGGTACCGGCAATGGCCACCACGAGACCAAGTTGAGAACAACTTGGAGGAATGGGGACTGTGTTCCCCAGGGTCTCAGTGTAAAACCTATAGGTTAAAAATCTTTAGGAGGCCTGTGCGTCCGCTCTGTGAGGCGCTGGGACCACCCACTTTTGGAATGGTGGTTTAATTCTGCGTGGGGGTATAGACCACTGACCTTGAAATCTGCAGGTTTTCTCCTGGAGGGGCCCAGAGTTGTGTGTTGATGATCCTTACATTTAACTTTCATGCCTCCAAGTTGCAGGGTTGTTTTGTCCCTTTCATTTCTGTTTCTGACTCTGGAGAGGTCATTCTGAGCTATCTAGTAAGTTACTTTGGGGAAATTCCTAATTTAATTTTTTAAGTTCAGTTTTTGAAATTTAGAAATCTTCCCTTTGATACCATGACTTAACTAAACATCTGTTGAAATTCCATGTTTTGATGCTATGACTGGTATTATTTTGGCTTAGGGTTTTTTTTGTTTTTGTTTTTGGTTTGAGGCAAAAATAATTGCTTCTGCACTTGGTTTGACTCTGTTTTACTCTAGGATAGTCTAGTTCATACAGACCAAGAATCTAACCTGTCAACTTCTGTATTGCTTGCTTTTGTCAGATGAGGTTAAATTACTGTTTTCCACAATGACTAAATGTGATTTACTGGGAAACATCTTTAAGAGATCTGACTTCTCGATCGGAGGAAAAAACATAAGTCCTTTAAATCGATATTACTAACTTAGAGAGAGACTAGAGGAAGGGAACCAGCTTTATGAATACCATGTCATGAGGAATATTGGAAAAAATTCAGATGTTTAGCCTGGAGGGAAGAGGCCAATGGCGGACACATGGAATTTGAAGAGATGTCGTGTATACATCCCTCGATTTGCTCACTGATGCCTCAGAGGTCAACAGTAGGACCTACTTTTCACTTCTTGATTCCATCCACCATTCACTGATCACAGCATAGTGTGGTGGCTGTCCCCAAAGGGAAGGATACTTAGCATCCAGCCTACACTGAGGAGGCTGAGGGAAGTTTCCCTAGTTGGGGTATGGGGGGTGGGGGGGAGAAAAGCATTTTAGACAGAACAGCATGTGCAAAAGCACAAAGGTGTGAGTGCAAAAGAGCAGATCGTTTGGTGGGACCAGGATGTATAGAGGTTAAGTTGGGGAGACCATAGAAGTAATGTTGGTGAGGTGCCTTGTATGTTACGTTCTGTGTTTTTGTCTCAGAGGCTTTGGACAGTGTGTGAAGGTGATTATGCTGCTGAGTGGATGAACAGATCTGTATTTTGAAAAGGTGATAGGAAGGCTGATGGATCGGAGAGTGGCATGACCGGTCATAAGCCAGTTCTAGCAAACCTGGGGAGGACCTGAAGAGTGTGCACTGGACATGGAGGGGAAAGATTCATGAAAAAATAAGAAAAAAAGATCGACAGAATTCAGTGGTTGATTAACTGTGGTGCTGAGGATTTAAAGACGACCAGTTGGAGCAGCTGGTAGGTGGTGGTATCATCTAACAGAGAATACAGGAGGAGCCTGTGGAAAGATGGTGAATTCTGAAAATGTTGAACCATGAGACTTAGAAGGAAAATGCTCAGTTGACTTTTGGGTCTAAGGCTCAGGGGAAGTCTAGGCTGGAAATAAACATCCAGGAGCCATCAGTGTTTTTGGTGTTTGTGACCATAGGAGTAGGTGGACTCAGCCAGGGACAGGGAAGTAGGGTAGGAAAGCTGTGAGGGCCAGGAAAGGAGCCTTCAGCCTTCCAAAGTGGAGTATGCCAGGTGATCTCTTGGGATGCCAGAAGAATATACTAGAACTTCTATCTATATCTACTTTTTATGTCATCTGTCTTTGAATAGTAATGGTCTGGTAGTTTTGAAGAATGTCCCTCAGTCTGTGTCTGATGTTTTCCTGTGATTAACTTCGGAAGAATACGCAGGTATCCCATCCTTCTTTAAAATTTCTATTTTTGTGTGCTTTGAAATATATTACGATTATATAATCTATTATACTATAAGTGTATGCTTTTTTAAATACATGTATATTGGGGTGGGCTACTTTCAAATTTTGTACTGAAAGGGTTGAAATCTAAAAAGTTTGGGTGACACCACTTTAAAGGACAGAAAGGGAAGGAAACTGAGGTGAAGCAGCCAGAGGAAAACCATTTTTAAGGAGGGAGTTGCCAGTATCGGGTGCTTTGGGATGTTAAATAAAGGAAGGCTGAAGATTGTCCTTTGGGTCTGGTGAATAGTTTCAGTGGTGTGGTGGGGTTAGAAGCTGGGGGTTAAGTAGTAACTGAGTTGGAGTAGAAGCAGTGGCTGGCTACCAGGATTCTTCTGCTGAAGGGAAGCATTGGCTGGTGGAGGCTGTATGACCAAAGGAGGGTTTTTTTGTGGTTTTAATTTTAGAACAGGAGCACCCTAAGTGTATTTTTGTGCTGAAGTGAAAGAGCCAGTTAAGGGGGGGACATTAGTACTACATAAAGTGTGGCTTCCTTCATTCGCTAACTCAGCAGGTGTTTATTGAGCACCAGTGTGTCAGGCACTGTTCTCAGCCCTAGGGATATGGAAGTCCCTGCCCTTATGGAGCTTATATTCTACAGGGCCAGCTTTTTATGCCTACAGCCATATAGCCCCTTAACTCCTGATAACGTTTTCTGTCCCAGAACAGTGGCTTAATAAACATTGAATGAATACTTCAGCAAGTGAATGAATGAAGGTCCCTAAGAAGGCTGAACCACAGGATTATTTTGGACTGGAGGAGGAACATCCCTGCCCTCCTCTGGAGGAAGAGGAGATAAGGATAGGGGCTTGTGGAGATAAATTTGTGGTGGGGAGAGGAAGCTGGTAGCAGGAGGAATTCCTCTGCTTTCTCTTGAAGATGGAGATGAGGTTATCTGGTGAAACTGAGTCAGGAGTGATTAATACAGGACTCTGAACAAAACTGGGAAGCCCATTTCAGTTCAGTACAAGGAAAGGCTTCGAAGGATTAGAATGTCGGGACAGTGGAGATGATCGCTGGCAGGTGTGGTGTCAGCAAGTTGTGGTGGTGTTGCCCTTCAGGTATGGGATGGGCGACCTTGTCAGCCATCCTGGAGATGTCTGTGTTAAGCAGCGGTTTCTTGGTGTAGGAGAACATGATTGTGAGGTTTCCTACAGCTCCAGGCTCTCCTAAAGGGCTGTCGTGCAGGCACAGAAATGGAATGTAACTGCAGAGTTGAGGCAGACTAATTTAATTTATAGCTTTCTGTGCTGGGGTTGAGTGAGTAGGGCCAGTCTCAAGATGGGGCTATCTCTAGATCCAAATACGGTTCTTTAAATGGGCATGGTACTTGGGAAGTATAGGTCTCCTGCTGCCCCATTTTCCTTAGAGTTGGCAATAACTACTACTTTCGTGAACCAGGATGTCTATCAGTTACAAACGGCCAGTCCATTCTGCTAAGATTTTTTTGTCTGCCTTTGGCTAGAACAATTGGGAAATTCCTGCTCTGGTGGCTGTGCTGAACTGAAACTCATAACTCTTCGTGTTGTATCAGCACCATCCTGAGGCCTTTTATTTACTGTCAATACTGCAACACCAAAACATTTACTTCCAACTTGATTCCCATACCTGTAAGTGATACTTTCCTTAGGTCAAGAAAATAACAGTGATGCTTTATTAAAGTCTAATTTCCCATCATAGGGAGGCATGGCCAAGATTTGTTTTGGACTTGGAGCTAATCTTTTGATAGGACTCTGAAAGTTTCCTTTAGCTATTTGTCCTTCGTAAGCTAGACATCACTGGGTTAACACATCATGGCTGAAGAGGCCAAATACCTCATCCTCAGCCTTGGAGGGCTTACAAAACACTTCCTTTCGTCTCCTCCTTCCCCTTGTAACCCCAGGCTCCATACCCCTAGACTACTTGCATTATTCTTACAAAATACCTTTTCCAGGCCTCTTGTTATATCCACTGGAAATACTACTTCCTGGGTTTTGTTTCTAAAGTCTAAAGTGTTTTATATTCTGACTGGTGACATGGACCCCGTCCCTCCCCCCGTTCAACAGTCCTCATTTCACTAGGTTTGCCTATGGAATGTCAGGAAAGATATGCTCTCTCCCTTATAAGATAGGCTAACCTGCTAAAGTTTTAGAGTGAAATACTAGGAATTTTATGAATTTACATTTTGAAGAGAGGGTCGATGGTAGAGACAGTTTAGAGATTTTATTTTAGGTTTCTTTTTTTCTTTTTTAGTCTGTACCAGGGTTTGGGGTTTTTGCTTTTTAAATTCTGGAGAAATGCCGATTTCTAATTCTTGCCAAATTACCACATGCCCCTATGTAAGGACTATCCATAGGAAGGTGTCTAGATCATTAGGGTGATCCTGTGTCATGGCTGTCCCTTTGTTACAGCAGAGCATATGGATTTAAGTTCTTAGGATGATACTTTGAAGAAGAATTGTTGATGTTTAGGATTCAACATTTTGTCCAATATTTAGTATGCTAAGTCAGTGGAGAATGGAGAAACATTTTGTATTTAATAATTCTCAACATGAGTTCAAAAGATTTATGATGCTGATCATTCATTTACTAATCTGTTTTCTTCTCAGGTGTTTTGGGAAATGAGTTTAGTATATTAAGATCACCAGGATCTGTTGTTTTCCGGGATGGAAATTGGCCTATACCAGGAGAGCGCATCCCAGATGTGGCTGCTTTGTCCATGGGCTTCTCCGTGAAAGAAGTATGTGTATTTTTTTCTAATTTGGAGCTACTTTTTAAAGCATTTTTGTTGATTTTTGCTAATAGCCTAAGAAAGCAACAGGTAAACATAGGTATATTTGGTACAGATTACAGAAGTTACAAAAGCTCATTTGTGGTAAGGAGATCCGGATAAGTGTTTCAAGCTTGGCTTATGAAACCAAATCATTATAAATCATTAGCCATGTAATAGCTTATTCATAGTAGTGATGTTCTTTATATTACAAGAGAATGCATCTGCCCTACTATTAATAGGATGTATAATTTTATTCATTTATTTTTTCAGTACCCCTGATAGATTTGTATCTTAGTTTGGGTTGCTCTAACAAAGTACCATAGGCGAGGTGGTTTATAAACAAAAGAAATTTACTTCTTACAGTTCTCGAGGCTGGAAGTCCAAGATCAGGGTGTCAGCATGGTCAGGTTCTAGTGAGAGCCCTCCTCCAGGTAGTAGACCACTGACTTCTTGTTGTATCCTGACATGGTGGAGAGAGGGTGAGAGCTCTGGGGTCCCTTTTATAATTATCTCCCAAAGACCCCATCTCCTAATACCATCACATTAGGGGTTAACTTTCAACATATGAATTTTGGGGGGGACACAAATGTTGAGTCCATTGCAGTTTGTTATGAATGATCAAATATACATGTGCATTTTCCTGTGTTTAGGAAAATAGTGTGGTCACTAACTGTGGAATAGCCTAGGACCTTGGTTTCCCACAACTAAGCCGTAACTATTGTAGTAGCTGGCTGCTTACGTGATGTAGTGGAGGGGGCCTTGGTGCAGTCACTGAGCAACCTGAAGTTAGGGTCTAGAGGAAAGGAGGTGTGGCTTGCTCTGTCTTCCTATCATAATCTCCTCCCACTTTATAAGTTTGGGGCTTTTGACATGGTCTCTAGATATCATCAGCACTCAAAGGAACTTTCCTCCTAGCTCCTGAGTGCCTTTCGAACCGGAAGCAATGTATGGGAACTGCTTCTCTGCTGGGCCTATGGGTCTAGCCCCAGAGCTCCTTGTGGGAACATGACTGGGTGTTCACATTTAAGGATGAAATTTGTACCTGATTCTTTATAAACTTAAATTTGACTACAAAGGGCTATCAAAATAACCTTTAGAAATTATTAGCAAATTAAGATGAGTTCCTTTCAGCAGGAATTTTATTTATAAAGAGCATACTTAGTTACTTAGTCTTAAAAGAATGTTTTAATGACAGTCTTGCTGTGTCATTATGAAAGAGAAACAGAGGATAAGTAATGCAGTAGATAAGGGCAAGCAGTGATGTGGGGAAAGAAAATGTCCATGATTACATGAAGAAGAGAATATTTTATAATCTGGAATTTGAAAAGCACCTATATTTTGCTTACTTACCCGCTTTTTCTATAAAAGGTTTGAGATGACTTATTACACTTTATTTTTTCAAGTCTGTAGAAGTTTAAGAAAATAAAGAAGGTAGAAATCAGCATCCTCGACTAGGAAATTACAGCTACTACTGCCTTTAATATGTTTGCACTCCCTGTGAATTTTCATTGCCAGTGTCATCCCAGAGCCCCTTAACTCTGCTTCTTAGATGTTATTGGGGAAACAGTTTCCTGAGTTCATAAGTAAGCACCACTTCATGCTTGTCAATGTTTAGGATCTTCCTTGGCCAGGACTTGCAGTGGGTAACCTCTTCCATCGTCCTCGGGCCACCGTTATGGTGCTGGTGAAGGGAGTTGACAAACTCACTCTACCCCCGGGCAGTGTCATTTCATACCCTTTGGAGAATGTGAGTATTTATTTAAAAAAATTAAAGGGATATACATTTTTAATTTTGTCTTGTAAGCTGTCATTATGAATTGTGTTCTAAGCACACTTCTCTTGTCTTTACATTTTCTTGGGCACTATCTTTGCCACCTTCCCTTCCAAATTTTACCTCATTTTTGCATAAGGAGGAGACTGGAGCAATTCTGTTGACTCACTGATTCTTTCCTTGGCCTTTCAGGCCATATAGCTGACTGAGCTGTTGTGAGAGGCCTGCCTTCCACTGCAAGCATCTAGAAGTTACCAGAATATTTTTACATGTATGACTAAACTTGGAAGCAAGGAAAGGATACACACAGGTACCAAATACATATAGAAAACTCAAAAGCCATAGTGGTGAGCAGGAGCTAAAGCTGGAATTGTGTTCCCTGCAGAAAGCCAGGGGCTGTAAAATGCTGTCTTGTTCTTGAAAGGGGGACTAGTAAAGCCCCAGCTGCTCCAGGGCTACAGAGGAGCTGGCTTACTGCCCCTGGCTGTGGGACCCAGAGTCTCGTAAAAGAAATCAGAACTACAGGCTTTTGGTGTGTCCCAAATTCACACGACTCACCTTATACAGACTCCACCACAGCCCAGAGCTCCTTTGCTTTAAAAAAAAATTGAAGATGAGTCAAATTTACAAAGCACCTGAAGGAAAAAAATGCTACGAGTCAGCAGGTGCAACAAACAGAATTCATCCCCTGAGAACTACAGGTAAGAGACCAGTCTCACAAAATTTGAAAATACATTAAAATTGTGAAAGAGTTAAAGTAAGGGATGGAAACTATGAGGCAGTTGTAAGACGTTTTTGATAAGGTGGTGCTTTCATTGATACTGACTTCTAAATACTTCATAATTTATATTGTAATTTCTTTAACCCATGAGTTATTTAGAAGTGTTTAATGTGTGAGTTCTTCTTAAATAATTATTAATTTTTCAATTTCTAATTTCATTGCCTTGTAAGACCAGTCTGTATGATGATTTGGGGGGAATTTTTTCAGACTTTGCTGTGGTCTAGTATAGATTATTTACAAGCACACATGACATTCTTACAAAAAATTGACCATGTACTAGACCAGAAAGCAGATCTTAACAAATAATAAAGAATCAGTGTTATATAAACCACCCTGTCTGATTACAGTACAGTTAAATCTGAAAACAATAACGAAATGATACCTTAAAAGTATATTTGGAGGGGTGGGAGATGGGCAAAATAGGTGAAGGGGATTAAGAGGTACTTCTAGTCATAAATAAGTCACCGGGATGTACATACAGTACAGTATAATAGGGAATATAGTCAGTAATATTGTAATAACCTTGTATGGTGAAATATGGTAACTAGACTTAGTATGGTGAGCATTTTGTAAGATATATATATAAATGTTGAATGACTTGTACACATCTGAAACTAATAAAATGTATGTCAACTATACATCCATAAAAATACGTATGTATATGGAAATGGTAAAAACAAACAAAAGATGACTCCTCAGGCTTAAAGCAGACCTAGACATGGTGAAAATGAAGAACCATCAAGGACACTGAAAATCTTAAAAGCTATCAGAGATAAGACATTGTCATTACAAAGGAGTAGAGTAGAATGATAGATTTCTCATCATTGCCATTAGGGATCAGAAAAGCAAGAAGGGAAAAGCACTGATGCATAGAATATTGTTTGTGTAGTCACAATAATGAAGTTATATGGATCCGATGAAAATTAGGGTATAACTACTGGGAGGGTGGAGAGAGAGAAACAGGGTGTATGTGTCGGCAGGAGCTAGGGTTGTGGTTGGTGATGTCAGAGAGCTAAACCCTCATTTTCTATAACAGGTGATAAATTGATAATGCCTAAAGTTGAAAAATTAAGATGTAGTAATGGGAAAATTATTTAGAGATGGTGGGAAAAGGAAAAGGAAAGAGGATTTGCAAGTGAGGGCCTCAGAGGAATGGGAAATGAGGGGAGGGAGGGGAAAATTTACTTTTTATAAAAAGTCTTATAAAAAGAACTATTTGTCTCTTTAAACCATGTGTGTATATCTCTTTTTTTCCTATATAACTCTTGAAAAAAATTGTTTAAGTCAGTAAAAAAAGATAATTAAAATAGATGTACTCTTAAATAACTCATGGGTTGAGGAGAAAAATCACAGTGGAAGTTTTGAAATTATTTGGAACTGAATGTCAGTGAATGTACCATATATAAATAAAATCGTGGGTGCAGCTACAGTGGTAAGAAAAGGAAAATTTATAGCCTTAACTGCACATATTATTAGACAATTTAAAATACTGGAAATTAATGAGCTAAAAAAGCCAGAAGAATTTCGGAGTAAATGGGAGGAAGGGCAAATAAAAATCAAAAGGCAGATTAAAAAAATTTTTAAGCTTCTCAGGGATTATTTATTAAATATGTGATTATGTGATTTCTATGAAAATCATTGTGGAAGATCCCTTTAAAATAAATATATATAAAAATCCAAAATGTAGTTAAGATTTTTCATTAGCATACAATCCAAAACTAAACATTTAAAAAAGACCAGCTTCATTTTACATACGAGGCTGTGAAAAAAGCCCTTGTTACTGCTTGACCCTGATTGACTGCTCCTAATACTTTTCCTGGTAGTAGGTGGTAAATGAGACATAAGGCTCAGAGGCCAAAATCCCACAAAATATTTTTAAAAATAGAATGTCTTAGAAGGCCCCCAATGAAGCTTCTCTTTGATTAGCTGTTTTCATTAGAATTTCAAGTCATATAGATACAGAAATTCCATTTCCTCCAGGACAAACATTCATGTCCTTATAATGCTGTGGAAGAAACCAATCAGATTTTAAGCAGCTGCGCTTTTTCTTTTTTGAGTTTTGAAGTCTATATAATTTTTTTCTTTGGTTTCACGGTTTGGTGCTTATTGGATTCAGTAGCTTCTCCAATTTGATTGCTAGGGATGTGTTACCTTTAATCTTCAACTTCCCTGACACAGTGCCATTTCACCTGGTGAAATTAGGTGGGAGAGCTTGTTACCTGCTCTCGAATTCCCTCCAAAGCTGGAGGCAGCAAACTGAGCGATGGCAAAGGGAAGGCACTTGTGGCTGACTTGGGCCCTGTAACAGGATGCTTTTGCGAATTTGAACTCTCTTCCCCCTTCAGCTACTCATTATTTTAAGAGAATTTTGCAAGGAGTTGGTATATATCTTGAATAAGAAAGAAAATTGCATTTCACAGTGTCATGAAATTAATAATAAACTTACTTTTGATGCTGGGATTTCATCAGTAAGAGATATTAATCACATTTATTTCTGCCTGTACCATGTTAGCATTAATGTGCTACTTATTATATGAACATTTTAATGGTAAAGGGAATTACTGAAAAAAAACCACTGTAGAAATCTCCATTAAAACAAAAACACTACTACCATACTGCTTGTTTTAATACAGTAATATATTTTTTTAAATGATGTCTTGAGGGGAAGAGTTACCATAATTTATTTTTTTTAATAATATGGGGCAAAGACAGATCTGTAGGGGTAGAAGTCAGACTTTTTTTGATTACCCTTGGAGATGGAGGGAGTGGGTAGGGAGCCTTTAGGGTGCTAATGATGTTCTGTCTTGATCTGGTTGGGCTATATGAGCATATCCATTTGCAAATATTCCTTGAGCTATTATCCCAAGATTTGTGCATTGTACTATGTTACACTTTAATAAATAATAAAGAAAAAGGTAGATTTAACCATAATTGGTTATTTCAGTTTAGTAGTACCATTATGTAGTCCCAAGATAAAGGCTGCAAAATTCTTGTGTCATTACTTTCTGCTTTGTCTAAAAATCTTCAGTCTATCTGAAGACAAACCCTAAATCTTATTAAACATTTAAAAAATTTTGAAATGAAAAATGAGGTCTGTTTTTCTTTCAGTTAAATTCAGTTCTTTAAATTCCTCTGACCTCCTCTTAAATGCAAGTTAATACTTTCTTGTGGCATATACGTTCATTGTGGCATGTTTAATCAATATTGAAACAAAATGTATTGCTCCTTAAAAATACATGAATAACTGCCAGAAAATGATGGTTTGTGCAAGATACTGTTGTGTTCTTCTTATTTGCAAGTTAGTTTCCATTTAGGCACACTGGGAGGTAAAAACTCGTTGGCCCACTAAGGGGCTGTTGAATCTTCCCTGCCCTCAAAAGGGCTTGTGCTTGGATGTTATTTGGGGCTTCTGATTTTCCATAGAAAAATGCTGGTGTTTTTAGGCTCCTTTTAAAAAAAAAAAACATCTGAATGATTTTTCTTCCCACTTTGGTTCAGATAATAATTAAAAGTTTTACTCTTAAATTTCAGGCAGTTCCTTTTAGTCTTGACAGCGTTGCAAATTCCATTCACTCCTTATTTTCTGAAGAAACTCCTGTAGTTTTGCACCTGGCTCCCAGTGAGGAAGTAAGTGGTACAGTTTTTATTTAAGATACTTTAAAATAGAAGTTTTAGTTATTTAATAGCAATTTAAAACAAATTTTGTGAAAAATATTGTCAGACCTCTATATTGGAATTAATCTGTAGAGGGAGTATCAAAATTCTGGATTGTTCTTGCAGAGAGTGTATATGGTCGGGAAGGCAAACTCAGTTTTTGAAGATCTCTCAGTAACATTACGACAGCTCCGCAATCGCCTGTTTCAAGAAAACTCTGTTCTCAATTCACTTCCTGTCAATTCTCTGAGCAGAAACAATGAAGTAAGTAGTACAGTTTTTGAATAAAGAAATGAATGTCATTACCAATCTCCGATTTCTTATGCTCCTGACTTTAGAGTAAACTTGAAATTTTAGAAAATGGTAAGTTTTGCAAATTTACTGCCTGGAGTAGATCTCTTTCTTTCCTCTAGCGTAATTTTTTAATGAATCTCAGGAATAAACTTTTTGTGAGTTGAGCTGTGGTAAACAGTATTACACTGTAGTGTAAGGGTTGTCACCAGTTAATCCAGACAGGCCAGAAATCACAGTAACTCCTCGGTGGGTTGGTAGAGCTGTGCTGATCTGGTCCTGTGAGAGCCGTTATTCACTGCCACTTCTGATGTGGTACCTCATTTTTCTAATTCGTTCTCGACAGAACAGTGGAGGGAGCCACCTCTACTTTAGACTTCTGTCAGCTTCACTGCCTGCTTATGTATCCTCTTAGCCACATGGCATGCCACCTTTGTGGCAGCCTTCCCTCTTGACTTAACTACAGATGACCAGGACCACCATCTTCTGAACATGTTAAAGGGATGTGAGAAAACAGGGCCATTGGCAGGACCTCGTTGCGGTGTGCCAGAATATTGTGATTCCAAGGGAAAACCACTTTAGAGCTTGGATGCTTTATCATAGTTTTATGAAAAATAGAGCTATTGAGGTGTAGTCACTGTGCTGGGAAATGACTGCCACCTCTTTGTTAGGAAATAATGTTTATATGCATTTTCAATTGAAATGAACCTACCAAGTGGAGGACAGTTGTCGAATAAATTCACTTATGTGCTTAACATTTGTAATATAATGTCCTATGCCTTGATAAATGGCAATACATACCTCAGAAGCTTCATTTCTTTCTGCTCTCTGCAGGTCGATCTGCTCTTTCTTTCTGAACTGCAGGTCCTACACGATATTTCAAGTTTGGTAAGTAGGCCACTCTCTCAGTTCCACTTATTTTGTTTCCAAAAGACATTTCTAGAGAATCCTGAAAGATAGTGAAACCAACTGAAAAGTTTGATTAAGTATGCTCTAGATTCATGATCCCATGGAGGTTGAGAAATTAGTGGTGGTATAGGGCATTTTGAACTCATCTCATTTTACAGTCAAATTACTTTTCATTTCTGCTTTTAGGAGAGACAGTAAGTATATTCTCCAAGAACACAGGCCTGGGAGTAAGGCCATCCTGGCTATAGTCCTGACTTGGCTGTTGATTTCTTGCCAGACATTAAAACTTAATTTTTATGTCTCTATCTTTGGGTCTAAAATAGAAATAACAGTTTGGTCTAATAATGCTGTCAGCCAAGTTAGGAAGGAATAAATATGCCTCCAGTGTATTCTTTTTCTTGGGGAATGATTTTTTTAAAAACCTCTCCTATGACTGAAATAGAAAACCTTACCTGTCTGCTACCTTCTGAAGCTGTCACCTAAACTTTTTCAGCAGGGTTGGTTTGGGAGTCTGGAAGTATAGTCCCAGGGGCTGGCCAGGTGGTCTGGGAGGACATGTGGGAGGCACCTGCTCTCTGAGCACTGATGGCTCATGCTTTCCTAGGGTCAAACTATTACAACTATCTGTTCTTTTACACCCTGGTCTGTATATGTAGTTTTAAAACTAAGGCATTTTTAAGAGAGTTTTTATTAAATATTCAGTTTTTTTAACTGCTCCTGAAAATGAGATTTGTATTGGATGTATCAGAAACTTCCATTTAAACCAGTCCTGTTTGCCACCATTTTAGACTTTGTATATTGTGGCATACTGGTCTGGTTGTTTTCAGCCTATTTGAGTTAGGTATAAAACTTCAACTGGCTGTGTTTGACATTATCTACTTCCTTTTGTTTGTTCTCCTAAGTTGTCTCGACATAAGCATCTAGCCAAAGATCATTCTCCTGACTTATACTCACTGGAGCTGGCAGGTTTGGATGAAATTGGGAAACATTATGGGGAAGACTCTGAACAATTCAGAGATGCTTCTAAGATCCTTGTTGATGCTCTGCAGAAGGTAAATTATCAATGGGGTATGAGAGGTCAGAGTATGACCATTTTACCTTTAGCCCGTTAATGGAAAAATCTGCTTAGTAAAATACAATTGAAATATTTCCTTCTTTGGAGAACCTCTAATTTTAGTGACCAAGGGTGGAGTAAGTCAAAGGTGTATGTTGGGACATCTCTTTCTAATGCTGGCAGAAGTAGCATAGGAAATGACCACTAATTCCAGCACAATACCTTTTCCTTTTTCTTTTATTGTGATAAAAATATACATAAAATTTACCATCTTAACCATTTTTTAGTGTACAGTTCTATGGTGTTAAGTACATTCACATTGTTTTGCAAATGTCACCACCATCCATTGCCAAAACTGATCTTCCCTAAACTGAAACTTGGTTCCCATGAAACCCTATGAAATAATCCAAAGAGAACACTTAGCACAGTACCAGTCATTGAGTAGATACATAATAAATGCTAGTTTTCCTCTGCCTTTTAAGTTATTCACCTGAAAATCTTCAGTGAGGCTTCATAGTTAAATCTTTATAGATGTCTGTGATTAACCAGAGACCACTTAGGAAGATTTCATTCCTAAATTCCCTGCCCCCAATTTGCCAACACATTTGGTCTCTTAATTTTATTTAGAAGCATTGAATATATGTTGAAGATACTTTTCTATTTTAACATAATCACAACCCTTGAGACTTGCCTATCTTAAGACACAGTGTATTTCATGAGCCAATAGGTAAGTTTATGTTGTTCTTATGGGTGCACAGCAGCTTTACAAATAATTTTGAAAAATACATATTTGAGATTCATAGTAATGTCAGTAACTCTTCAGTTTGCAGAGGACATGTACAACCTTTATGGTGGGAATGCAGTGGTAGAGTTAGTGACTGTCAGATCATTCGACACATCCCTTGTGAGGAAGACAAGGACTATCCTTGAGGCAAAATTGGAGGTGAGTATACTTTTAGACCCTACTGTAAAATTATAAAGTTAACTTTTAAAAAAACCCACTAAGTCCTGTATCATTTATGGGTAGCCCGTAATTCTAAAAAACAAATATCAAAACACAGGTTTCTTATTCACAGGCATAGGTATGTGTGTTTTGCCAGTGAGGCTCAGTTCTTTCAGGTTGTAATTAGATAATGCAAGAATTTGAGTTAGGAATAAAAGTAACTCTGTCAAAACCAATAAGATAATTCAAATATTGCTATGCCAAAGAGATGTGAGAAGTTAATGTGGAGAACTGCTTTTCCAGGAGGTACACTGTCTGTGTGGCACAGTCCCTCCTTTTTTGGGAGCCACGTGCACAGTCTTTATAATTTGATTCTGCCATTTTCTCGTCTGGATCTTGCTTTGATTTTAAGCATTTAGAACGTCACAGGCAAGGATCCAGCCATAGTAAAACATGCGTGTGTACATGCACATAGAGAAGAGCAGTAGTGTGGGTACTCGAACACGTTGTGTGGCCAAGAACATCATTTAAGGTTGGCTTCATTGCTTGGAGCAGTTAATTACCCAGTCATTTGTAGATACTTCCCTTTGGACCCATTTGCGGCTCCTACCCTGCTCAGTTTTTCTGATCGCAGTGTGGGACTTAGAGCAAGACGGTCAAAGGTAATGCCTGCTCAATATACTCTAGACCTGGCGGGTTGAGATTACCTCATTCTAAATTACAGTGGAAGGACCTGTTGAAGACAGTAACAGTATGGCAGGCTACACAGCCTGGAAATTTTTCTCACTGTAGAGCGTCTGGAAATGCTGGATAAAAAATAAGCCTCTTTTTGAGTGCATAGTTTAGTTCTCAAGAAAGTAAGGGAAATTCTTAAGGAGCAAATAAAGAGGAACTTGAAAACTATAGTAAGCAGGCTGCCCTGGGGACATTCCCAGTTGGGTTACCTAGAGCCTGGAAACAAGGCCTTTGGTTCCCTGAACATGGTTGGTTGGGACTGATACGTCCCTTTAAAGCTGGGACCCTGGAAGGACTGTGCCCTTAGGGGAGAAGGTAGATGAGAAAACAGTCTGCCCCCCAGACAGGCCACTTGGGCTCTGTGTAGTCGGTATCTGTTAAGGTTGGGAATATCTTGTACAGAATTCTTAACCCCAGAATCATCTTTGTATAGGTTGGCACTCAAATTTATATTACCTACAACTTCTGAGAAGCCCCAGTCCAAGAAATTAACACAAACTCTGTCCCAGGCTGGTGCAGCAGGAGTAAATGTAAAACCTCTCTGGCAGGACACACTCTCCCTATAAGCCATGATGGAGGCAGATCCTCAGAGCTACAGTCTCCCCAGTTGTGAACTGAGAACATTGTAAAACTGGTCTGCAATGTAGCTAAAGTGTCAATTAGAATTAGACCCCCCAAAACTTAAAGTAATAGAAAGTGGGTAATGGCTATAAAGTAATGATTTAAACTGATGAAAGAAGTAAGACAGGAGTCAAATAACAAAAAAAGAACAAGATACTTCTTTAAAGGGCAGATTTGAATTTAACAAGAGACCTTTTAAGTACTAGATTCTTTTCACCATTGTCCATGTTAGGCCTGCTAGTTTTACGTGACGTGACACCCAAGAGAAGTGTAACAGTTTGAAGAAGGTACCCTTGTTTCAGAAGTTTGACAAACAGTTTTGTGGAGGTGAATTATTTTGTCTTCTCTGAGATATTAGGTTGAATTTATGAGTCAGCTTCTTTAATGGATAAATTGAGTTTATTAAACAATAGCTTCTGAAATTATTGCATATGGTGAGGGGCAAAAATCAGGTGGTGTCATCAGATTTTCTTTACCTGGAAGGCAGTGCAATGACGTTTTACATATGGAATCTAAAATCTGAGATTTATTTTTTGTTAAGCCTAATAGACTGAAACACTTCAAGATGGGAGGCTGGTACCAGGCATTCCTTGGAATCCCGTCCTGCCTGGACCTCCAGCCTCTTTAATCATTCTCCTGTACCCAGTGTGTGCCCCTCACCTCTGTGCCGACAGGTCCGCCTACCTCACAGAGAAAGAGGCCTTCAGCTTGAAGTTTCTTTTTAGGGTGATGAGAATGTCCTAAATTAGATGGTGGTGAGGACTGTGCGATTCTCTGAAAATACTAAAATTCACTGAATCATGCACTTAAAATGAGTGGGAGAAAGAATCCATTTAACCAAAAAAAAAAAAAAGAAAGAAAGAAAGAAGGAAATCTTCAAGGGTGAAATCCTTTAATGTTTGCCTTTTCTCTAAGCTCCCCACAGGTCTGTGTACCCATCCTCTCCTGCAATTGAAATCACAGCCTTCCTTTAGTTTAGTTTAAGGAGAGTGTCCAGAGGTTCAGGAAACATTTGAGTGCTCGCCACATGCCAGGTGCCGGGGCTGTGGGGGTTACCCTCTCTCCTCTGTCTTCACAGCCAGGCCCCGGCCCTCCTTTCTCCCACCCCACTGACTCGTCTCCCTGCTTCCCAGCCTGATCTTCCCAGATCCATCCTACACATGGTCATCAAAGTTTTCTTCTTAAGACAAACTTCGTCATGTCCCTCACTTCCTGTCTGAAACTTGTCAGTTGCTTCTCCGTGCCCACAGGCTCAAGGACAGATTCTTCATAGCTTCCCTGCCTCTAGCTTCATCTCCTGCTATTTTTTTATTTTTGGTTCTCTAGCCAGAATGAACTAAGTTTCCCAAAATATGCCTTTGGCAGAGAGATTACATTTCTCAGACAAGGCCTTTCCACAGGCCTAGACTCACCTCCACCCCACCTAGGTCCAACAGGATGAAGATGTGGTTGACTGAACCATCTTTTGTTTTCCTCTTTAAAATGAAAAAAAATTTTTTTACTGGATTATACATAAGTGTATAGCATATGTAATACCAGTTGATTTAAAGACTAAAAATAATTCTACCACTAAATACCCAAAGAGAACACTTATTCCTCTGAAGCTCTGTCTTAACCTTGTACTCTCCCCAGCTGGAGGTAACTGCTGTCCTGAATATTATGTTAATCATTCCCTTGCTTTTCTAAACTTAATGTTGTTTGGTTTTACCTGCATTTGAGTTTTGTATAAATGGAATTATACTCTAAGGCATTTTTCTGTGTTCTCTGCTCGGCATTATTCTTAAGAGCCACACAGGCTGCTAAACACGGCTGTAGTCTGGTTCATTCACAGCTGTGTGCTCCACTGTACAGATGTGCGAGTTATCTGTTCTGCAGATGGATGTCCTTGTACATGTCTCTTGGTACACAAATATAAGTTTTCCCTAGGGTATGAACTTGCTGGATCACATGCTGTGCATATTTTCAGCTTTATTGGTATCACCAGATTTTCTCACGTAGGTGCACCAGTTTATACTTCCACCGCCTGTGTGCCTGTCTTCTCCAGGAAGCCTCCCTTCTTGGTTCCTCCCAGTATCAGCAGTTCTCAGTGTCACTGTGAAAAACTGTTAGATAAATGAACCATAGCTACTAAATGGGGATGATTTACTATCTTAACATTCTTTCCTCTTGATTTCATTTTCTTTATTGTAGAAGAACCCGTCAAGTCCCTATAACCTTGCATATAAGTATAATTTTGAGTATTCAGTGGTTTTCAACTTGGTACTTTGGATAATGATCGCTTTGGCCTTGGCTGTGATTATCACCTCTTACAATATTTGGAACATGGATCCCGGATATGACAGCATCATTTACAGGATGACAAACCAGAAGATTCGAATGGATTGAACTTTCCTTATGCCAAACTTAGAAAAGGGGTTTGGAAATTGGCTGTTTTGTTAAAATAAATATTTTAGTGTAAAGTAAATAGTACACTTTAAATTTATAAAAAAGCAAATTTTGTTCACTATTTTGTGTGTGCCTGTGATGTTCTTTTAGAGTAACTTATAGTATTGATGTGAACTGATTCCTGTGATACAGATTCTGTAATATGCTCAAATATTGTGATATAACCATTTAATATAATTTCATTCCATTCAATATTTGGAAATATGCACTGAAATAAATATAAAACATTTAGAATAGTTTGTGTTGGGAAAATGCACTGAATTTTATTAGAAAACTTATGAATGCTTAACTTCCTTACATAGCATAGGTAAAAATGATATTTGGGCTGTTATATACTATGAACCATTTGTAAATGTCTTAATTTGATGTAAATGTCTCTGAAACAAAAGAAAAAAGCTTTTAACTTTCAGCAGCCCTAAACTATGAATGTGTTTATACAGTCATTTAGATATGAAACTCATCTGATTGACAGACAGTAGCTGTTGAACCTCTTATAAAAGTTTGGTGATCTGAATGGTCTAGTCTGGATATTAAAAATACTACATTGATGTAAGGAGAAACTACCTTTGTGGAGTTAAAGATGCGTGTAATAATGCACACGAAAGCAAATATTTGGGGACATCCTGGGGCTTGAATATAAAATCTTTCTTTCAGTAACTTCTCTCCCCGTGTAAGTTACTATGCTTTGTGCTACAATGTCATTCTATAGAATATTAAGTGGAAGTGGACCAATGTCTATAAAGAGTAACAAATAAAGTCGTTGATTCCAAATTTGTGTCATTTCAATACTAATATATTTTACATTGTAATAACTAGACAGGTTTTTATTTAATCAGAATTGGCTGTTTTGTTACACAAATGGTTTTGTGCTGTTTTTTTAACATTTGTTTATTCTCACTGCCTCCTGAGATTCTTTTTTTTTTATAATTTATTTTGGTATCATTTATCTACAATTACATGTGCAATATTATGGTGATTAAACTACCCCCTTCATCAGGTCCCCCCCACCAACCCCATTACAGTCACTGTCCATCAGCATAGTGAGATGCTATAGAATCACTACTTGTCTTCTCTGAGTTGTACAGCCCTCCCCGTGCCTCCCAAACATTACATCTGCTAATTGTAATGCCCCTTTTTCCCCCTTATCCCTCCCTTCCCACCCATCTTCCCCAGTCCCTTTCCCTTTGGTAACTGTTAGTCCGTTCTTGGGTTCTGTGAGTCTGCTGCTGTTTTGTTCCTTCGGTTTTTTTCTTTGTTCTTATACTCCACATATGAGTGAAATCATTTGATACTTGTCTTTTTCAGCTTGGCTTATTTCACTGAGCATAATACCCTCTAGCTCCATCCATGTTGTTGCAAATGGTAGGATTTGTTTTCTTCTTATGGCTGAATAATATTCCATTGTGTATATGTACCACATCTTCTTTATCCATTCATCTACTGATGGACACTTAGGTTGCTTCCATTTCTTGGCTTTTGTAAATAGTGCTACGATAAACATAGGAGTGCATCTGTCTTTTTCAAATTGGGCTGCTGCATTCTTAGGGTAAATTCCTAGGAGTGGAATTCCTGGGTCAAATGGTATTTCTATTTTGAGTTTTTTGAGGAACCTCCATACTGCTTTCCACAATGGTTGAACTAATTTGCAGTCCCACCAGCAGTGTAGGAGGGTTCCCTTTTCTCCACATCCTCGCCAACATTTGTTGTTGTTTGTGTTTTGGATGTTGGCCATCCTCACTGGTGTGAGGTGATATCTCATTGTGGTTTTAATCTGCATTTCTCTGATGATTAGTGATGTGGAGCATTTTTTCATGTGCCTGTTGGCCATCTGAATTTCTTCTTTAGAGAAGTGTCTATTCATGTCCTCTGCCCATTTCTTAATTGGATTATTTGCTTTTGTTTGTTGAGGTGCATGAGTTCTTTATATATTTTGGATGTCAACCCTTATCGGATACGTCATTTATGAATATATTCTCCCATACTGTAGGATGTCTTTTTGTTCTACTGATGGTGTCCTTTGCTGTACAGAAGCTTTTCAGCTTGATATAGTCCCACTTGTTCATTTTTGCTTTTGTTTCCCTTGCTCAGGGAGATATGTTCATGAAGAAGTCGTTCATGTTTATGTCCAAGAGATTTTTGCCTATGTTTTTTTCTAAGAGTTTTATGGTTTCATGACTTAAGTTCAGGTGTTTGATCCATTTTGAGTTTACCTTTGTGAATGGGGTTAGACAGTAGTCCAGTTTCATTCTCTTACATATAGCTGTCCAGTTTTTCCAACACCAGCTGCTGAAGAGGCTGCCTCCTGAGATTCTATACCAAGACAAGACATTTCAATGACCACTCTTGTTAACTGAATTGATACAGACTATGTGATAAACTCACACTAGACTTAGGTAGGAAAGGCTTAAATTTCCCTATGGCATTTAAAAAGATGTATAAGCAACTGATTGGTCAGACTATGACTGACTAGCTAAGGTAAAGGCTTAAAGGTTATTTTATTTCTTAAAAGACTTACATATTAAAACTTTAAATTTCATGATCACATAGCAAAATTATTTTGGTATGTGAGTTGTGCTGTTCTGCCTCCTGGGAACCCTACTCGGGTTAGTATTAGCTGTTTCTGTCTCTTTGGAAAGCTCACCAAATCATTTCTAAGTAACATTGACATTGGCATATTTGAGAAGATGGAATCTATTTAGTTGTGTTTTCTACCATTTAATGCAAGATAGTCTTGACAATTACAGTGTTAAATATCCGTAAAGTAGAAGAAATTTTTGTTTTCTTTTTGCTTCTCATTTAACTATAAATAAATGAAACTCCACAAGGAAGAAAAACTACATTCCAAAATTGTTCAACTATTCTCCTCCACTGCTATCCCTGCCAAGTTTATGGGCATTAAGGATGTTTTCAGCTGCCTAGCCCAAAACACTGCTACCCCCAACCCCCACCCCATGAAACTTGACAGGGCATTACATTTGAGGATCAGGAATATATAATGCTGCAGAGTGGTTAAAATCCATTTTCCTTTCACAAGTTTCTTATATAAACATAGCCATAGATTATTATGATTACATATGATGTAAACCAATGCCTTTGAATTTAAAATTGATGAGACTAAGTTCTAAAGAAAAAATTTACATGACAGCACTAATTCTTATAGGGTAAATGCATCAGCACCCTTCTATCTGTTAGGCAGAAAGCAATTAATTAAAATAAATGTTCTGCCAAGATTATTATACCTGTTATACTGATGATTTGCTCTTAAATTAAGTCTAATTTGTTCAGGAACATAAATCACAGTGTTGAGTTTTGTGTGAGAGGCAGGAAAGCCAGACTGATAGCAGACCATTCCATTGACATTGAAAGAGAAAATTCAATCCCTTTATATCTAATTGGTGGAATATTCCAGATTTATAAAATATCTGAGATTCTACATGTGGTAGATACTAATTCTTTTAGGATTGTGTAGAATCGTTTTTTCTTTTCATTGGCTATGTCTTTTTGGAAGGAATGATATTCTGAATACATTTTCATTGGTACGAAATAATGTAGAAGCCATAAACGTACTTTTTAATGGATGATCAAACCAACAATTTCCAAGGGACATAAGAACTGAGATCATTACAGGCCTACTGAATCACACAGTGGCATCAAGCCCACTAATCTTGGGCCTAAGCCAAGTTTCTAGCCTTTTTGTGACAGACTATGCACTGGCTTCTTGAAAAGAACAGCTGCATGCAAAAATCCTCAACAAAATACTAGCAAAGAATTTAGAAATACACTGAGAGGATCATTCACCACAAACCACATGGGATTTATTCCAGGGATGCAAGGATGGTTTAATATCTGCAAATCAATCAATGTGATACACATTAACAAAAAGAAGGATAAAAACCATACGATCATCTCAATAGATGCTGAAAATGCATTTGACAAAATTAAACATCCATTCAAGATAAAGATTTTCAATAAGGTGGGTATAGAGGGAACATATCTAAACATAATAAAGGCCATACACAACAAACCTACAATTAACATCATGGGCAATGATGAAAAGCTGAAAGCCTTCCTCTAAGATCAGGAACAAGGCAAGAATGCTCACCATTTTTATTCAACATAGTACTGGAGGTGCTGGCCATGGCAATCAGACAAGAAAATGAGATAAAAGGCATCCAAATTGGTAAAGAAGAAGTAATACACTATTTGCAGATGACATGATACTCTATACAGAAAACCCTAAAGACTCCACCAAAAAACTTAGAATAAATGAAGTCAGTAAAGTTGCAGGATACAATATCAATATACAGAAATCTGTTGTTTCTATGTACTTAGTGAAAGCAGAAAGAAATTAAGAAAACGATCCTATTTATTACTGCATCAAAAAGAATAATATACATAGGAATAAGTCTAACCAAGGATGTGAAAGACCTTTACTCTGAAAACTGTAAGACATTGATGAAAGAAACAAATGAGTGGAAAGATGCTGTGCTCATGGACTGTAAATATTGTTAAATGTTCATATCACTGAAAGCAATCTACAGATTCAATGCAATGCCTATCAAAATGCCAATGGCATTTTTCACAGAACTAAAACAAATTATCCTAAAATTTGTATGGAACCACCAAAAAGGCCCTGAATAGCCAAAGCAATCTTAAGAACAAAGGTGGTGGCAAAATGCTTCCTGATTTCAAACTGTACTATACAAGCTATAGTAAACAAAGCAATATAGTCCTGGCACAAAAATAGACATGAATCAGTGAAACAGAATAGAGAGCCCAGAAATCCACACTTAAATGGCCAATTAATCAATGACAAAGGAGGCAAGAATATATAATGGGGAAAAGATAATCTTTTCAATAAATGGTGCTAGGAAAACTGGACCACCACCTTCTTACACCATATGCAAAAATAAACTCAAAATGGATTAAAGACCTGAATGTAAGACCTGAAACCATAAAACTCCTCAAAGAAAACATAGGCAGTAAACTCTTGGACATTAATTAGCCTTAACAATTTTTTTCTGGATATGTCTCCCCAGACAATGGAAACAAAAGCCAAAATAAACAGGTCAGACTACATCAAACTAAAAATCTGCTTTCTGTACAGCAAAGGAAAGCAACAAAATGAAAGGCAACCTATTGAATGGGAGAATATATTTGCAAGTGATATATAAAGGACTAATATCCAAAATGTATAAAGAACTCAGAACACCAAAAGAAAAATCCAATTAAAAAATGGGCAGAGGCTTTAAATAGATATTTTTCCAAAGAAGACATGCAGATGGCCAACAGACACATGAAAAGATGCTCAACATCACTAATCATCAGGGAAATGCAAATCAAAACCACAATGAGATAATCACCTCACATGTCAGAATGACTAGTATCAAAAAGACAAGAAATAATGTATTAACAAGGGAAGAACTCTCATGCACTGTTGGTAAGAATATAAACTGGTGCAGCCACTAGAGAAAACAATATGAAGGTTTCTAAAAAAATTAAAATAGAAATATACAACCCAGTAATTCCACTACTGAGTATTTACCTGAAGAAAACACAAATGCTAATTCAAAAATATATATGCACCACTATATTTATTGCAGCATTCTTTACAATAGCCAAGGTAGGGAAGTAACCCAAGTGTCCCTCAATAGGTGAATGGATAAAGATGTGGTACATATATACAGTGGAATATTACTCAGCCATTAAAAAGAATGAGGTCTTAACCATACACAACAACATTCATGGACCTAGAGGTTGTTGTGCTAAGTGAAGAGAAAGACAAAATATGATTTCACTTACATGTGGAATCTAAAAAACAAAACAGAGACTCATAAATACAGAGAACAAACTGGTGGTTACCATAAGAGATAAGAATGGTGGGATGGGGGAAATAGGTGAAGGGGATGGAAAGTATAAACTTCTAATTATAAAATAAATAAGGGGGATGAAAAGTACAGCATAGGGAATATTGTCAATAATACTGAAATAACTTTGGTGACAGATGGTAACTACATTAATCATGGTGAGCATTTAGTAATGTATGTAACTGTCAAATCACTATGCTGTACACCTGAAACTCATATAATATTGTATATCAACTACACTTTAATAAAGAAGAGAATCTGGAAAAAAAAAGTTAAGAAAAAAAGAGTTGTTGGAGAAGCCCATTAGTAAGAAGCACTGTGATTAAAATGCGTCAGGAGTCATATGGATGAATTCAGTTCACCACTTCACCACTTACTAGTTGAACAATCTTGGGCAAATCCTTTAATCCCTCTGAATCAGTTTTTAATCTATATGGTGGGGATGGTAATACTCTAGGCTTGTGAAAATTAGCATTCAGTGGGATAACATGTTCTAAGGCTTGTTAATGCTTAATACAAACTATAAGACCTATGAATTCAAGGAACTCTGCTTGGACCCATCATTATACCCTTGATGTGTGGACTAGCTAGTTTCTTGATTGTAAACAATAATAACAAACTTTGGTTAAATTAAGTCAGTTGTCCTACTAATGACCTTTTACTGCGCCAAGATCCAATTCAGGAGCACACATTGCGCTTGTCCTGTCTCCTTAGTCTCCTTTAATCTGAGACAGTTCATTTTTGAAGAGTAATGGCCAGTCATTTTACAGAATGTCCTTCAATTTGGGTTTTTGTCATATTTGCTTATGATGAAATCCAGGTTATGTGTTTTGGGACAGAATACCACTGAAGTGGTGTATCCATTTCCATCCTTATCAGGAGGCAATGATGTCAATTATGTCTCATTTTCGGTGATGTTAATTTTGGTTAAGATGGTAGCTGCCAGATCTCTCTGTAAGTTACTATTTTTTCCTTTTGTAATTAGACACTTAAGACTAACCCGGTTTTCATCCTACTTCACCCATCATTTTAACATCCACTAATGATTCTTGTGTGAAATAATTATTACTTTGGTATTTGCCGAATGATTTTCTGTTTCTATCATTCCTTCTATTATTTATTAATTGCAATTCTACTTTAAAGAACAGCTTTCTCTTTTACCCCATTAATTTATTAATTCTGTCATTTATATCATCATGAACTCATGGATATTTGTTTTACTCTCTGTGTTATAATCCACTACTATCACTCTTGTTGTTCAGCTTGGCCACTGGGAGCCCTTTTAGTTGATGTCCTTTTGACATATCCCCATCATTTTTTGAGTACTTGTTTACTTTCTTGCACCACATGACGTTTATGGACTCAGTTTTCAAGTTAACCACCAGCATACCTTTATCTGGTGGGGAGAAAGACAGGCAGGGTGTGGAGGAACAGGTAAGGAAACAAAGTGGTATCAACTGGAACATGTAAATATACATAACAACGTGGTGAAGGAATTGGGGTGGCTCTTCCTGTTCTTGTTGCCTGAAAAGATAACAAGGTCACGGCTGGATTTTAGGACGTTTTTTTGTCTACTACTTCAGTGCTCCCTTTACCTTCATCTAACCTCTCAGCTACTTTCTCACTCATCACAGAAACCCTCTATCCCCAAAAGGCAAAGTCGTCCAGAAACTTGACAGTGGACCAAACGGGCCACTCAATGTGGCCCTCAGACTGGTGCCTGTCTGGGGGCTGTTACCAATCTGCCATATGATAAGTACAAAAATCGAGATAAGTGTTGAGAAATTTTTACAGCAATTTGACATTACATGATATGCAAACACATGATCCATAGACTCATCTCATTGGACAAGGTACAGACCAGTTTGGGTGCGGTAAAGCTTGCACAGTGAGTCACATCGAGAACAAGTTTTGTCTCAGTCATGTACAACAAAACCATGTCATAATGGGAGATATTTTAAAGTTAGTTTACCAACTGTTACACAAAAGTATAACGAATTTACAATTTATATTCAACTCTTTTACATCATAAATTGTTGGAACTGAACATTTGAAGAAGTACTTTGGGAAAAGAATCATCACTTTTATTTTGGATGAATATCCTGAGCTTGCTGAATTACTTTAAAATGTCTTCTTCCATTCCTAGTAACATAACTCTGAGACTGGTTTCTCCACTACAAATGTTAAGACAAAATAGAGAAATAGTTCAGCTACATGTCATCCCTTACATGTAGCCCTGTTGCCAGTCCAACCACAATTAGATAGGTTAACAAGCAACCAAGTTTATCTGTCACATTTAAAACTTTAAATATTAATATACATTGTTTTTGTTTTGTAAAGTTGCATATGGGCATGTAATATAGGAGAATTGCTTTGACTCATAACTTTACTTACAAATGTGGAATGATAAAGCTATGAATATAATTAGTAATTATCTCAGTAATTGCCTATATATTTACTTTTAATTGTATTCAGTTTTTATAATTTTTTTCATCTGATTAAATATGCAATTTAATCTGTTAAATATAATAAAATAATCAGGCTTATAATTTTTTAAATGTAGGATGAAAAAGTTGAATATAAACTCTGAATTTGTTACTCAGGACTGGGACAGAGTTTCTTCTCCATGTGACTCACCATGCAAGCTTTACAGCACCCAAATTGGTCTGAATCTTATCCAATAAGATGATTATGTGTCTGGATATCATGCAGTGTCATTTTAAAAAGTTCAGTTTCATTGTCTTTTATAAAAACACTGGTCCACAGTGGGCTTGAAATGGAAAATTAAAAACTGGTCCTTTACCACAGATAGCACAGCCATGCCATACAGTGGAATCCCGCCTGTCCCTCCACCCAGCTCCTGCCTCATGTGGCAACAACCCTGTTTGCTCTTTGAAAGGAAGAAGAAGGTGCTGTTGAACTAGGAACTCTGCCCACAAAGTATCTTGGTATAGAAAGAAAAACAATTAAACTAACTCAATGCAAAACTTCTTTAAGAAGAAAACAAAATAAAAATCAGCTGAAGAAAATTCGCCCCCTAAAAGCTAATCATGAAGCAGATGAAAACTCTAATACAAAAATCCAAACTGAATAAAATACTCTCAAACACATTTTTCAACACAAAAAAAATTGTAAAATCAGAAATGTAAAAAACTAAGAATGGAAGTGGACAAAAGACAGGTTGAAATGCAAGAGTTGCTTGAATTCAGGAAAGAAATTGAAGTCAAAGTGAAAAACAACCATCTCAGAAATTAATAAATTACATGGCACCTGAGGGAGCACAGATTCAAATGAAAAGTTAATAAATGATCCTGCATAAAAATGGAGAAAAAAACCAAGGACATGAAAAGCAGATAAAAAAGTTTTAAGAAGGGTCAGAGAAAAAGTGGTTGACATGGAAAATGGGCTGGAAAACTCCAACATATATATACTTAATTTGAGTCCCTGGAGAAAAACAACAATGGAAGAGAACTAATTTTTTAAAAACTCTAATCCAAGAAAACTCTCCAGAAATAAGAGAAAATTTACATCTACATATCAAAAGGGCCTGCCATGTACTTGGGAAAACTCAACTGAATCTATCAACTCTGATATGCACCTTAATAAAATTTTAGAGTTTTAAGACAAAAGATCATCATGGCTTTGAGGCAAATGGTCAAATTACTTATATAAATAAGAACATTTACCTGGCATTGGACTTCTCAAGCATAATACACAAAGTATTGCAAGAGTGGACCAGTATGTTCAGGAAACCCAAGGAAAGAAAATGCAAGCCAAGAATATATCTAGTCTGGCTGCCCTTTAAAAATCATGTACATAGAAAACAAGTTTCAATTTTGAAATGCTCCTAAAAGACACAAAAATAGACTTGACAAATGAGAAGACATCTTTTTGAATAGGAAAACATGTATATGTCAGTGTGATCCAGAGAATATATTAAAAAATACATTTATATTTATACACACACAGTTTATTTTAAGGAATTGGTTCCTGTGATTGTGAGGGAAGACAAGTAGGCTAGAAACAGGCAGTATTTCTATGTTACAGTCTTCAAGCAGAACTCCTTCTTATAAGGATACCAGTCATATTGGATTAAGGGACCATGTCGTCTAGTACGACCTCATCTTCCCTAATTACATCTGCAAATGCCCTTCTTCCAAATAAGATCACATTCTGTGGTAGCGGGAGTTAGAATTACAACCTATCTTTTTGGTGGACAAAATTCAACCTACAGCATCATCATCAAAATGTCAGTTCTCCCTTAATTAACAAATTTAATGTGATCCCAATGAAAATAAAAATATTTTTATGGAGCTAGAGAAGTTGATCCTGAAGTTTATACATGGAAAACTAAGAAAACACTGAAAAGGAAAAGTTACAAAGGTGAACTAGCCCTCCCAGATGTTAACATATAAAGCCTGCATGATTAAAATAGTATTTGTGGTACTGGTACATTAATAGACAGAGAAACCAATGGAATAGAATAGAAAGTCTAGAAACTATAGATTGAAGCACATACAGAAATTTAGTATATGGTAAAGGTGGCATTTGGATCACGGGGTAAAAGTAGGATTTTTCAAAAATGATGTTGGGGACTTCTGGGAAGATGGTGGCGTGAGCAAGGTGGTGGAAATCTCCTCCCCAAACCATATATATTTGTGAAAATACAACAAATACAACTATTCCTAAAAGACCAGAAGATACAGTACAACAGTCAGGCTACAGATACATCTGAGGGAACTCAGCACCTCACGAAGTGGGTAAGATACAAAGCCGTGACCCAGTGGGACCCACGCACCCCCCTACCCCAGCGCACCGGTGGGAGGAAAAGAATCAGAGTGGGGAGGGAGTGGAAGCACAGGCCCACCAAATAACCAGCCCTGGTGATCTGTGCCGGGAGCGCTAACACACATCGCATGGTGTACTGGATATTAGAGAAACAGAAGGGCAGGATCCGAGATGGAGACTGCAAGTGGGTCCCCTCAGCTGGCTTCCTGAGACAAAAGAAAAGCGGGAGCTTTTTTAAAAGTCTTAAAGAGACACGGGCCCAACAGCGGAACAAAATCGTCCCAAGGTACTCAGCCAAACAGGCTGGGAGTCTTGGGGAATTTCGGACCCCCTGGCCAGTGGCAGGGCAAAGCAGCCACTCTGAGGCTTCCCACAGAGATCAGCAGCCTGCCAGTCATTCTCCCCGCTGGCCAGAGCCGCAAAGGATCCAGCGGATCCGCCACAGCTTCAGAACAGCGGAGGAGCAGCCACGCCCACAGCAACCTCACAGAATCTACTCCAGGCTGGCGCGCAGCTAAGCGGGAAGGACCCCAGAACCAAGAAGAAGGGCTGGAAGGCACCAAGGGGACGAGAACACACCCAGGGAGACTGCAAACCCCCGCAGTGCTATAGGTTAGGCTGAGGCGGCCCTGCACACAGGCAGCTCAGAGGATTATCCCAGAGACTGCCTCCAGGTGTGCGGGAAACCAGCTCAGGCCCCAGAGAAGGGCAAGGAGAACAACAAGCAGGAAGGGACTTTGTACTCCCAGCTAACACACGTGGCACCTACCAGCGACCACTTCTATCACCATGAAAAGACAGAGGAATATGGTACAAAGATTACCCAGAAAGTTGAGGGAATTTGCCTCCCACAAACCACCTCTACAGGATATCTTAAAGGGACTGCTCTAGATGGAAGCACTCCTAAGGCTAAAAGGATGTCACCAGAGAAAATAAAATCATAGCAAAGAAAACAGACCATCCAAATGCTAACTAAAGGCAAAAAGTAAAATCAACTATCCACAAAAACAGTCAAAGGATATTTAAAGAGTACAGAAAAAAACACCTAGTATATAAAGAATGGAGGAGGAAGAATAAGAAGGGAGAGAAATAAAGAATCATCACACTGTGTTTATAATAGCTTAGCAAGAGAGTTAAGTTAGACTGTTAGATAGTAAAGAAGCTACCCTTGAACCTTTGGTAACCACGAATCTAAAGCCAGCAATGGCAATAAGTACATATCTATCAATAATCACCCTAAATGTAAATGGACTGAATGCACCAATCGAAAGACACAGAGTAATAGAATGGATAAAAAAGCAAGACCCATCTATATGCTGCTTACAAGAGACTCACCTCAAACCCAAAGACATACACAGACTAAAGGTGAAGGGATGGAAAAAGATAGTTCATGCAAACAACAGGGAGAGAAAAGCAGGTGTTGCAGTACATGTATCAGACAAAATAGACTTCAAAATGAAGAAAGTATCAAGAGATAAAGAAGGACATTACATAATGATAAAGGGGTCAGTCCAACAAGAGGATATAACCATTATAAATATATATGCATCCAACACAGGAGCGCCCACATATGTGAAACAAATACTAACAGAATTAAAGGAGGAAATAGAAAGCAATGCATTCATTTTTGGAGACTTCAATACACCACTCACTCCAAAGGACAGATCACCCAGACAGAAAATAAGTAAAGACACAGAGGCACTGAACAACACACTAGAACAGGTAGACCTAACAGACATCTACAGAACTCTAGGCCCAAAAGCAGCAGGATACACATTCTTCTCAAGTGCACATGGAACATTTTCCAGAATAGACCACATACTAGGCCACAAAAAGAACCTCAGTAATTTCAAAAATATTGAAATTCTACCAACCAACTTCTCAGATCACAAAGGTATAAAACTAGAGATAAATTTTAGAAAGAAAACAAAAAGGCTCACAAATATATGGAGACTTAACAACATGCTCCTAAATAATCAATGGATAAATGACCAAATTAAAACAGAAATCAAAGAATATATGGAGACTAATGACAACAACAACACAAAGCCACAACTTCTGTGGGATGCAGCAAAGGCAGTTCTAAGAGGAAAGTATATTGCAATCCAGGCCTATTTAAAGAAGGAAGAACAATCCCAAATGAATAGTCTAAAGAAAAAATTATTGAAATTGGAAAAAGAACAAATGAGGCCCAAAGTCACCAGAAGGAGGGATATAATAAAGATTAGAGAAGAAATAAATAAAATTGAGAAGAATAAAACAATAGAAAAAATCAATGAAACAAAGAGCTGGTTCTTTGAAAAAATAAACAAAATAGATAAACCCCTAGCCAGACTCATTAAGAGAAAAAGAGAATCTACACACATAAACAGAATCAGAAATGAGAAAGGAAAAATCACTACAGACCCGACAGAAATACAAAGAATTATAAGAGAATACTATGAAAATCTGTATGCTAACAAGCTGGAAAACCTGTAAGAAATGGACAACTTCTTAGAAAAATACAACCTTCCAAGACTGACCAAGCGAGAAACAGACCAATTACCAGCAATGAAATTGAATCGGTAATCAAAAAACTACCTAAGAACAAAGCCCCTGGGCCAGATGGATTCACCTGTGAATTTTACCAGACATTTAGAGAAGAAATAATACCCATTCCCCTTAATGTTTTCCAAAAAATAGAAGAGGAGGGAATACTTCCAAACTCATTCTAGGAAGCCAGCATCACTCTAATACCAAAACCTGGCACAGACCTCACCAAAAAAGAAAACTAGAGACCAATATCCCTGATGAACATAGATGCAAAAATACTCAACAAAATATTAGCAAACCGAATTCAAAAATACATCAAGAGGATCATACGCCATGACCAAGTGGGATTCATCTCAGGCATGCAAGGATGGCACAACATTCGAAAATCCATCAACATCATCAACCACATCAACAAAGAGAAGAACAAAAACCACATGATCATCTCCATAGATGCTGAAAAAGCATTTGACAAAATTCAGCATCCATTCATGATAAAAACTCTCAACAAAATGGGTATAGAGGGCAAGTATCTCAACATCATAAAGGCCATATATGACAAACCCACAGCCAACATCATACTTAACAACAAGAAGCTGAAAGCTTTTCATCTAAGATTGGGAACAAGACAGGGATGCCCACTCTCCCCACTGTTATTCAACATAGTACTGGAGGTCCTAGCCATGGCAATCAGACAAAACAAAGAAATACAAGGCATCCAGATTGGTAAGAAGAAGTCAAATTGTCACTATTTGTAGATGCCATGATATTATATATAAAAAGCCCTAAAGACTCCACTCCAAAACTACTAGAACTAATGTCTGAATTCAGCAAAGTTACAGGATACAAAATTAACACACAGAAATC
>JAVSCE010019177.1:0-30247 GCA_032199065.1 Smutsia gigantea
CATCTGTCACAGTGAAAATCTTTGAGTGACTCAAAAATATTTCAGTAGCAAAGCTTCAGGGGCCCTTGAATGGAGGAAGATGGAAGACAGGGCAGGAAGAAAGAGACTACAATAAGAAGAGAAATCTTGTCATCATTTCCACCAGCAGGGTCATCCAAGACGTCAGCTACTCCATGGAAGAGGAGGCCATGATTGCCACCAAGGAGCCCGTGGCTGCCAGAGGTTTGGCAGCAAGGAGCACGGGTAGGCAAGGGGAGGGGGCCCACTTCTGACCTGAGCTTCTGCTACAAAGATACCACAAGTGACACTGGAGAATTCCACTAAGATGGTCCCCTATGTAACCACAAAGACATATGTCTCCAAAAGGAAACGATCTCTTGTGCCTTAGCTTCTTGGCAACCTGGATCTCTCAGTGGGTCACGGTCCCTGCTCCTCCCCGACATGATGACAATTCTTGGACTGACCACGAGCGCCTCACTCCGCCTCTCAGGGACTGGGGGCTGGGGCAGACACCCCGTGGAAGTGCGCTGTGGCACATCGGTCTGTGATCAAGTATTTGCTAGTTAAGGACCCGGGTGCCTAGCCCTGACTAGGAGCTGAGGAGGCTACAGAAGTGTGATTATTCAATGTTATTGTCCACAAGGCACTTAGCAGCTGAGGAGAGATCCGGCACACACAGCGTGAAGCCTGGGTGACAGACTCCAAGAGAAGGAAGAAAATGAGGGCTGGGTGGGGTCAGAAAAGCAGCTTGGAGGAGCTGTGACCTGTAGTGGGAGAGGAAGGAGGCGCTAGGGAAATGGCAGATCTTGCAGAGAACAAAAGAAGAGCATTCAGGCAAAGAAGCAGAAGTGAGAATAAGGTGGCATTGTGGGAAGTAGCGAGTGCCTTGCTCTGTGATTACAGTGAGTGTCCACAGCAGTCGGTATACTGTGTGGTGACAGGACTGGGTGGTATAGGACAGTGGTTCTCAAACAGGAGCTTGCATCAGAATTCCCTTGAGGGCTTGTTAACCGAGACTCTGAGTGGGCAGTTCTGCAGCAGGGGCTGAGAATTTGCATTTCTAATGAAAAGTGACTGGGGACAATTGATCTTTCCACAAATGGGGCTAAAAGTTGTAAGCAGGGTGGATGGGCAAGGAAATGGGGTCAGGGAGGCTGTGTGGCAAAAGTAGGTCAGGACCGCACACACACACACAGAGCAGCTGGTGAAGAAATGGGGAGGGGAGGGCACACCCAGGAGACGTGACATATGCTGTAGGCCAGGCGATGGGCAGCGTTCCTGGAGAAAGGAGGACACACAGGATGCAGGGGCCTGTGCACTTGACACCAGGACCACCTGGCAGTACTGGAGACAAGCCGAGCAAGGAAGCTGCAGGTCCAAGCAGGAAGGTACTATAGCTTGGCCTGGGACTCAGGCCTTGGTTCAAATCCTGGCTCCACCCTTTAGTAGGAAACTCTGAGTATGTTCCTAAACATCCTGACACACAGAGTCCTCACTGTGGGCTGTCAGAGCACCGACCCCCACGAAAGTGTGAGAATTTACCAAGGCAACACATGTAAGGAAGGCACAGGGCACCATGGCTGACACAGAGCCAACACACAGTAATGTTAGCTCTCATTTTTATTGTCATCCTTGTCCAAGGTCATAATGCACAGCAATGCATGGTGTCACCAGAAAGGCCACCTTTTCTGCTGTCTCCCAAAGGGCCTCACAGGCTGGCATTTACCCTTGTAAATTCACCACAGTCCAGAGTTGTGCCTTCCACAATTCCTCCACTGATTAGTTTAACAGCTATGCATTGAGTGTGAACTTTCTACAGAGTGCTAGGGACACAGTGGTGAACGAGACAAAACTGCCCTTTTGGAGCCCCATTTGGTGGCCTTGCCAGCACACCCACAGAGGAGCCAACTCACACTGGCCAAGTTAGTCACAGAGCCAGCAAATGAGACGGCCGCTAGCACAGCATTACCGCCACCCAGAGTGGAAAGCGCCTCCCTCTGCATGACAGAAAGTGTGGTGGGCGGCAACTCACAGTCAGAAGGCTGGTGGGTGGGCGCTGATCCAAGAGGGGCTGGGCCAAGTGGTCCTCAGTGGTCTGGCTACCTGCTCCATGGGCTGTAATGTTGGGGGCCCTGGCCTGGGGCATCCTCTTCCCCAGACCCCAAGGCAAACTTCTGCCCAACCCTACCAACCCCTTATGTCCACTTGGCCTTTCCAGATAAAGGACAAGATGATAACACTCACTATCCCTGAAATTACTTCCAGAGCTCCCTGACTAAGGTTTCCAGGCTTCCCAAATGTTTATCTCATATTTAAAGACACTCCCGGGTCAATCATAGTCACAGTGGGGAGGTCATTTGTTTGACCTTCAAAAATCAACCTCATTTCCCCTTCAGAAATCCAATCTACTGTGAAATTTGTGGAGGGGTCATATTACCATCAACCCCATTGACCTCTTGACCCCTTGACCAGACAGCAGTACCTTGTGTTTACAAAACGCTCCAGTCAGTAAAGCACAGCGCATGTTTATCATGCATTCAGGAAAGCCGTTTCAGGTGCCTATGAGGCCCAGCTCAAGCTGGGCAGTGGGGTGATGTCCTTGGCATGAGCTGAATATCTACCATCATGCCCATGCAAGAGATGAGGAAATGGGCTCAGAAGGGAAAGGGACTTGCCTAAAGAACCACACCAGGGCCAGCTGAGCCCAGAAGGAGCACAAGCTGGAAGAGAGGTGGCTAAGGTCACAAATGGACACAAGAGAATGCATGTTATGGGTCACAGCTGCACAGATGGCAGCACAAATTGATATAGAGAGTCAAAAACAGGAGAGATCAGCCACCAAGATAAGGAAGTCAAAAAAACAGCTCCAGAAACTCTAAGCTGGAAGACTGGAGGAAAGCTGAGGTCACTTAGAGAAATGGAAAAATTGGGAAAAGTGGTGCCTTTGAGGCAAATAAGATCAGATACAAATAGACGTGTCCCAGACACTTTTCCCATTGATTTGACCCTCCCAACAGTCCTGATGAGCTGGGTACCATAATTATGAGAATAACCATACATTCAGGTTTGCCTGAGAGAAGCCCAGAGCATGCCTATCGTCTTATTTATTAATATCACCCATTCCCCTCTCAAAAAATACCAGGCTTAGAAGATAAGTTCACTTAGTTATTATCCTTCAGTTACACCTGAGGAAACTGACGCACGAAACAATGAAAGAGCTTGCCCAGATCATGCAGTTGTTAAGGGCAGAGCTGGAATGTGAATCCAAGCAGCTTGTCTCTATTGCTTCATCACACTGCCTCTCAAAGGTGCGGTTGAATCCAGTTTTTCACCTTTGCAGTTTGAGGTAAAGGCAGGGATCCCATGCCAGGCTGATGGAATCCAGAATAGAATGGAGGGAAGCAGGCAGTGGCCTGGAGAGGTCAGATGTGGACCAGACTCACCAGGGGTGCTGGTAGAGATGGGAGAAAGAATAAAGTGGGGGGCTCTTCATTAGTCCTCTCCTGGGAATCCTCCCCATTAATTTAAACATAATTTCTCAAACATTCCATCAGGGCTCAACCCAGAAACTCTTGAGAGTACCAAGAACCTAAACAAACAGAAACCCTGCCCAAAGAAAGGGTGTCACCCAGAGTGTCAACAAATTTCTCTGTAAAACAGGAAATGTAATCGAGAACTTACTCTCAAAAAGAAAAAAGAACAAAGGGGGGGCAGTTTGCAAACGGGGCAGGGAGAGTAGCCTTCAGCTGTAAACCAAAGGAACGCTCCAAGGAAACAAAGCAAGGGGGTTATTTTTGTTTTCTTAAAGTTTCCCCCTCAGTTTGTGTATGCAAATGAGGGATGCAAGCTTGTTTAGTTCTGATTGGTTGATACAAGTCACAGCTGACTGGCTAACTTCCAGCTGTTGTCTGCTTTGGCAGCATCAGCAGGAACAGGGAAGGACCTGATTCTGCTTTGGAGAGCAGACTTCAGTTTGTGGCTCAGGGTGCAGAATACACGTGTGGTCTCCTGTTAATTCGTGGCCATCTGACTCCATTTTGTTTAGGGCTTCATTTAGCCTGACAGAATCCATCTTGTTCTCTGTCATAGCTGGATTTGGAGAAGACAGAACTCACTTGGTTTTGTCTTATTTTCATAAGAGTTAGAGGCCCTGTTTTACCTGGAAACCAGAGCTCTAGGAGAAGCTAGAGCTCTGCAGTGCAAGGGAAACATTTTATATCTGTCGCCCCCACCCCTCCAAGTCTGTTTAGTTTTTAATTTAATGTTGTTTTCACATGTATTCAGCCCTCCTGGGTATATTATCCACTGTGAATGATCCAAAGCAAACTTCAAATTCTGGACCCACTCCTAGTTCATTTCCTGTCTCTGCTTCTACCCTTTGAGCCTGACTTTCCATCAGTGAGTGAGTTGTGGGGAACCTGAATTGACCAGCCCAGGCAAACAGAAGCATAAACTTTCTAATGGGGGAGGGGACGATCATAAATCTATGAAATCTTACAGATTTCAAAGCAAAATTGAAATGAATCCCTCCCTCTTCTAGTACTAGTAACAGTGGCTGAGAGGATGGCCTGTGCCTTTAAAGTAATATGACTGAGAGTTATGAAGACAGTTTAGATGTCTGCAAAATGTTAACCCTAAAAATAAAACTCAGTTATCTTACCAGCAAAAATGGGTTTACTTGGGAATAGCAGAAAATTACAACTCAGGACAAGCAAATTATGACAAAACCATAGGTGAGTCCAACAAACAAAGGAGAGGAACCTTATTTTATGGAGAACGAGGAAGTTAGGAGGGGTTGTTTTGACCAAAAGTCCAGTGAGGAAAAAACAAGCTCAGGGTGATAATGGCTTCTCATGGGCTGGGTTACAGGGTAGTAGTCGATTTCCTATAGAAGATGCAATGGCCGCTTTTTTCCTGCTGGGACCCATCACTGATGATTCTTTCCTGTTGGCAATTCTCTGGGGATCTGTAATTGACACTTCTGCGGGAGTCTGTAATTGACAGTTCTTCCTGTAACTGACTGAGTGGTACTGGCTCCCCCTTCTAGCCTCCTGACTCTACTGAGATTTGCCTCTATTAATTTGAACACAACTTTAAAAATCATCCCAACGGTTTCTCCAAAATAATCGCCGTAGTGGCCTGCACTTGTAGAATGAATAGTTGACAAGCCAAGAAGCTTCCCATTGTGTCTGGATTTCGGATGGAAAAACATTCAGAAAGAACTTTAATAAACGGGAAAAAATCCATCTGTGGGAGTAGGAAAAGAACTGTGAGCTCTTTCTCTTAATAACTGACTTAAACCAAACAGGAGCTCTCATGGTTTTGAATACAATGGAGCTTGAAGAAATGTTCAGTAACTTCTTGCTTAATTATCCACAACAGCTACAGTTATTGAATCGTTTTAATTATGACACACTAACTATGATACATATTTAAGCAAAACCCTGCTTCACAAGCATATCTAACAACTAAATCATGTAAAAGGTGTTCCGGTGTATAACCAGAAAGTCAACTCACAGGTTTATCAGCACTAGACCTTTCTCTTCCTCCTGCTGGATGCTAGGAGAGCTTAAGAACAGTAAAGTCACTAAAAGTGAAAGTCAGTTGTTCAAGATTTCCCTCAGCCTTCCAAATCAAGCTGGCCAGGGCAATCTTCTTACTGGAAAAGCTGACTTCTGATCTATTTTTCCTGGTATTGATACATGTATGTATTCATACATCCCCACATGTAACTGTGGTAGCCTCTGGGGGCAGCAACATGAACTTTTTTTCATCTTTTGCATTGTACAGTTCCATAGTGCTTGAATGTCTCACAATGCACATGCACAGAATGGCCAACTTTGCAAAATCTCTTTCCTCACAGTGCACAGAAAAAAGTGCATTGACAACTATTCTATAGACAATGTGGGCAGTGTCTGTAGCCTGATCCATTCATGGGGAAGATGGTGGCAGCCCTGGGAAAGGGTAAGGAGGGGAATAAAGTGATTAGAGTTAGCACATCTGCGGTCTTCCGCATGTGTGCCATAAGTTGGGAACATAAAATAATTTTTATTTGCCTTATTTTTATGTTCTTCAAAGCTGTAGAACACAAGAACAGATTCTATCTAGAAGTGAAAACTATTCCTCATTTCAACAGGAAGCTCTCTGTTGGTCAGTTGGATATGATCTTGGAAAGAAAGGTCAGAGTCCTCAATCAAACTGTGCCTTCAGCTAGCATTATCACCGCAAACTGCTGACTTCCGATCTTGAAGGGAAAGTCACACTTCCCATCTTCGGTTTTCTTTCTAGGAGCAGTTAGTGTTCTTTCTTTTACACAATTATTTCCATCTGGGTAAGTGTTCATATATGTTCAGTGGCAATAAATCTTTGTAATTTGAGTAACATTTGCTTTGGGGAAACAGCCCAAAGCCATCCAGAGCCAAATGGGACAATTAATACGGGAAATGAGCTTGAAGAGAACATGGCTATAGAGGGGCCCGGGACGTTGCATGCTTCACAAAGATCCACACACATTGTCTCCCTGACTCCTCCTGTTGTTCCTATGAGGTAGGAGAAGGGCACCATCATCCCACCTTTCAGAGGTGGAAGCCGAGTCTCAGTTGGGCCAAGATTCCAATCCAAACCCACAGCCTTCCCTCGTGCCTCAATGAAGCCATCTTTCTCTGGGTTGCTGGGTTGCTTGGTTCTCCTGTAGGTGAAGAGCAAAGACTCAGTGAAGCCACTCTCTGCACTTTGTGGTAAGGCCATCCTTGTCCCATAACTGGCCCTGGAAGCTTTGGGAAGCTGAGACAGCTCTGGCATCCAGCAACAGTGGGCCCCCAATCACCATACCTCATGGTACCTCTGCTTCTTTCTATAGGTCTGCCCCATCCCCTCTTTCTCAGATGGATCTCAAATCTACATCACAAAATAGAATCAGAATAACTGCCTTGCCTAAGCAGGTAGGAAGCCATGTAAGAGGATACTTCACCTAGAAGGGGTCATAGGACTTGGGGAAAGTACTGTGGTGAGTCAGAAAGCACATCTATAATATGGAAGTGATGATGTTAATGATGATGACAATGATGGCTACAATGATTCATACCATTTACTGAATGTAAAACATGCTCTCACCATGCCAAGCCTTTTGCATGCATGTTCTGTGAAGCTTGTAAATGGGCTCTGTGCTCAGTTCCCAAAGAGAAAGCAGGACAATAGTGCAGAATTCAAATAACTTCTCCTGTCCTTCTACCATGTGAAAATGGACTACTTAGCAGTGTGACTCCTGGTACTGTTTCCTAACCAAAATGAGCAAAGTGGAAATCCCAGTATCTTCACCCATTCCTGACTGAACATAGGAAATATAAACATGGAGGCATCTAGGAGTCCAGGTCTCCTTTTGTTCTGGTCACCCTGAGTTGTAGCATGGGACTAATGGCTGATCTAAGTCAATATATGACCCTTGGACAGTTATGCCTTTCCAGCTGCAGCTTGACATTCCCAATTCCGTCTCCTGGTCAAGCTTTCCTGGCTCTCTTGAAGAGAGGTTCAAACCCTCTGAGAAGGCAGAGCTGGCTCTGTGATGGGATTGGATGGGTCAACAACCATCTCTCCTCCAAGTATCTGATTCTCTCCTGAGATTTATTTGGTTAGGCTTTGAATGTTGTCTGGGCTTTGGAGCACCCTGATTACAGTGTGCATAGGCCCTTTTAAAGGGTAACTCTAAGATTTTATCAACCAAAACCTTCTGGGAAAAGGTGTTGGCTGTCTGGAGTGACAGGGAAATGCTTCCCCACCAGGTGTCCACATTCTGCCATCAAGCAGTTGACAAAATTCAACATCCATTTATGTTAAAAACTCTCAACAAAGTGGGTATAAAAGAAAAATACCTCAATATAATAATTTGGCCATATAGGACAAACCCACAGCTAACAGTGTCAATAATGAAAAGCTGAAAGCTTTTCCTCAAATATCAGAAACAAGAAAACAATGCCCACTCTTGCCAGTTTTATTCAGCATAGTATTGGAAGCCTTAACCAAAGCAATTAGGCAAGAAAAGGAAATAAAAAACATCCAAATTGAAAAGGAAGAAGTAAAACTGTCACTTTTTGCAGATGACATGATACTATATATAGAAAACCCTAAAGGCTCCACCAAAAAACAGAACTAATAAATGAATTCAGTAAAATTGCAAAATACAAAATTAAGATAGAGAAATTGGTTGCATTTAGATACACTAATAACAAGCTTCAGAAAGAGAATTAAGAAAAGAATCCCATTTACAATTGCATTAAAAAGAATAAAATACTTAGTAATCAGTTGAACCAAGGAGGTGAATGATTTATACTCTGAAAGCTATTGATGAAAGAAATTGAAGGTGACACAATAAATGGAAAGATATATTGTGCCCATAAATTGGAAGAATTAATATTGTTAAAATGTCCATGCTACCCAAAACAATCCACAGATTTAATGCAATCCCTATCAAAATACCAAGGGCATTTTTCACAGAACTAGAACAAAGAATCCTAAAATTTGTATAGAACCACAAAGGACCTCAATTAGCCAAAGAAATCTTGAGAAAAAAAGAACAAAGCTGGAAGTAACATGCTCCCTGATTTCAAACTACAAAGCCATAGTAATCAAAACAGTATGGTACTGGCATGAAGACAAGTGTACACATCAATGGAATAGAATAGAGAGCCCAGAAATAAACCCATGCATATATGTAACACTTTTTTTTAAAGGAGGCAAGAATATGAATGGAAGAAAAAAACAGTCTCTTCAATAAACGATGTTGGGAAAACTGGACAGCTACATGCAAAAGAGTAAAACAGGACCATTATATTACACCATATACAAAAATAAATTCAAAATAGATTAAAGACTCGAATGTAAAACCTGAAACCATAAAATGCCTGGAAGACAGCATAGACAGGAAGCTCTTTGACATCAGTCTTGGCAATATAAAAAATATTGCGAATATTGGGCCAGTCTCCTCACTTAAGGGCAACAAAAACAAGTAAACAACTGGAATTTCATTAAACTAAAAAGCTTCTGCACAGCAAAGGAAACCATCAACAAAACAGAGAGGCAATCTACTGAATGAGAGAAGATATTTGCAAATCATACATCCAATAATGGGTTCATATCTAAAATATATAAAGAACTTAATATCAGAAAAAAAAACAAACAAACTTATTAAAAAATGGGCAGAGGACTTGAATAGACATTTTTCCAAAGAAAACATACAATGGCCAACAGGCACATGAAAAGATGCTCAATATCACTCATCATCACGGAAATGCAAATCAAAACCACCACAATGTGCTATCAGCTCACTTTGGTCAAATCCTTGGCTAAGCAGGCAGCTTGCAAATGCCATCCACAGACATACTGTGGGCACACTTTCTGCCCTGGGTCCTTCAAGCTTTGGTTTGTGGTCTTAAAAGTCAGTCTCCTGGAACTTGAAAATCCTGTTCTCACTCACAAAGCCTGACTCTTGCTATCATAGCTATCATTGGCTATCCCCAGTATTCTCTGTTCTGGGAGTTTAAACTTTAATTTAATAAGAGCAAGTAGCATTTATTGAAGTGTTTTCTGCTGACCAGCCACTGTTCTAGCATTTTATGTCTATTAATTTATTTGATCCTCATGACCTCTTCTGGTGTTATTACTGGCATCCCCACTTTAGACTGGAACCCAAGAGACTAAGTAACTTGTCCAGGATCACACAGCTTACTGGTAGGTGCGAAGCCAACTTTGAATTCTGGCCAACTTGGCCCCAGGGCCCTAATTTTAACTATGTATGTTTTCTTTTATAAGTAGCTTTGGTCCATCGTCTTTGTTCAGTGTGAAAAGAAAGGTGCAGGGGAGGGCTTAGAAGGTCATGGAAAATAAGTTAGGTGCATGTCTCCCAATTTTATCCCAAGAAGAACAAAGCAGTCTGTGTAAAAATGCCCATGTGTAGCATTGTAATTGCAGTGGCCTTGTAGCAAAATGCTGGAAGGAATCGAAAAGGCCATGGCAGAGGGCAAATCTGATTAACTCAGCCTGAGATCAGCTCTCTGTGGAAGTGCGTGTGTGGGGGGTGCACCCTGTCCTACCCTGCCCCCAGGACATGCAGACCCTTCTCAGTTCCTGGGACCTCCCCTGTCTCCCTCAGCCCCTACCCAGACCTCTACCCCCTGCACCCCAACCCCTGTGACACCCCCCTCCCTGCAGTTCCCCTGCCCCGCACGTGGTCTGCTCAGCCCCCTTCCACAACGCCACCCTGGTGTCTCCAGCATGCACAGCCCCTCCTACCTCACCCTCTGGGACTGGGGTCTCCTCCCAACAAGGCCCATCTTGTCCCCCAACCCCAGGATGTCCCCCACCAGCAGTCCCTGCCAGTGTCCTATCCTGATGGTCCCACAAGTGGTCAGAACCTCTTCCTCCTCCGGGGATCTTGCCTTGGACTTTCAGGGCCTGCCCAGCCCCTTCCTGCGCTGCCCATCACAGCGACTCCTGGACCGTGTGGTCCGGCGCTATGCAGAGGTGGCCGACGCTGGCAGCATCTTCATGGACCACTTCACTGACCGTGACAAGCTGCGTCTGCTCTACACGCTGGCTGTCAACCCGCATCCCATCATGCTACAGGTAAGCAGCCACCCCAGGACATGGAGGGCGTTCATGTCAGGCTCCAAGGTGGCAGCCCTGGGTTGAGCTCTCTTCCCCTTTACCGCTCACCTTGGAGCCCCAGCCCCTGTTAGTACCTCTGTGGCATTCAGTAAATACCTGTTGGTTTCTGCAGTGGGAAAGCCCTGTGGAGCTGTACAGGAAAGAGGTGTGGGAGCTGGGAGCTGGGGGCTGGCAGGGGGAGGGGTAACAATAGCCTCGTGCACTGCCTGAGGCAGCCCTGAGGGGCTTCGTGAAAGAAGGCAACTTTGACCCGTGCCTCAAAGATCAATAAGATTTGAGTAAGCTCAGGAGGTGGGCAAATAGCCAAAGAATGACCTGCCTGGAGATGCTTGGAGAGGAGAAAACAAGTGGAAGTAACCTGAATGCCCAGCAATAGGGAAGTGGTCACATAACGAGGGTGCAGTGGAACCCGGGGAGGCACTGGTCAGTAACACAGACATGGTAACCCCTGTCTTCATGCAGCCTCCAATCCAGTGTGAGAGACAGACACTTAACAAGTCAGCAAGCATCATAGAGCATGTGGAGCCCAATCACACCAATTTCCCCGAAATCCCATGTCAGGAAGACTCCCAGAGGGGGTATGAAGGACGGTAGCAAGTGGGAGCACAAAGCAGAGAAAAGGAGAGAAGTAGAGAGAGGAGGAGGGAGGGGAGAACAGGAAGGAAGAAGAATAAGGGAAGAAGCTATTAAATATAATTATGTATGTCATATAGTTATATATTACATATTATTTTATAATGTGATTAAAGTTATATAACTTATAGAATGACATAATTATATATGTTGTACTATAATTATATATAACTATTATATATAATTATATGTTATCTGCATGTTATTATTGTATATAATATAAAAATCACATTATTGGCCAAAGAAAGGATGGCTAAATGGATAATGACAATTCTCACTTACTGAGCATCTGCTATGTGCCAGGTAGTATGTGGAACGTTTTACATCACTATCTCATTTAACGCTCCCAACAACTTAGCCCCGTGGGCATATTATTACTTGTCCCCTGTTCCAGACAAGGTAAGTGGGGCCCAGAGATGTGAAGTGACTTGGTGCCAGTCACTTAGGCAATGTCAGCAATGGAATCCAAACCCAGAACTGTGTGAACTCAGGTTCTGCCCTCTTTCCCTAAAACATGCCTAGTAATGTTGGCACTCTGAATTCTAGAGGGGCAAGAGGAAGCTGGTTATCCTGCACCACCGGGTAACTTCTCCCATTGTCCTGACCTCGGCGGTGGCAGCAGATCCTGGCTGCTCCCAGCCCTGGCTCCTGAGAGCCTTGGGCTGGGACCCTCCATCCACCTGGGGCTCTGCCAAGGAAGGGGATAACTCTGTAGCCACACATTTAGATGCTGCCAAGCAGCTGAGCCCTCCCTCCATAGCACGTAGTGGGAGAGAGCAGGGGAAACAGGACAGCATACTTTAGAATGTGGCGGGTGGGTTAAAATGGGTCAAAGGCCACAGAAAATCATCAGAGAGGGGGATGACTTTGTTTTTTTAAAGAAGAAAAACAAGAAAGAAGATGTTAAATTATTTATGGTCTCTGTCATTTCCCTGGAGTTTAAAGAAATACCATTCTAGATGTAGCTGCTTTAATAAGTAGTCAAGAAAAGACCAGCCAGGATTCCCTCCTCTGTTTTTCATTTCACAAATCCACAAGTTCGGCGCTCTTACTAGGACATGGAGCAGACCTTCAGGGGCTTTGGGCTTCCCTAGAACAGTGTTAGGTGTTGGAAGGTTCCAGTCAGTGAGGGAGCATCTGTGAGGAGGTAGTTACCCAGGCCAGGCAGATTCGCTCAGTGCCAATGCAGTTGTTCGTGAAACTACTCACCAAGGACCACTTTCATGATTTTTCCTCTATCCCAGAACCGGTGTCTCTACTGTTATTTTTAAAAATACTTTTCTTTAAATCAGCCTTAAGTTGACCCTCTTTCTTCCCCCAAGCCTCTTCCAAAGCTGCAATATCCATGAAATCTCAAATACTAGTCATATTTTTATTCATCTATCCAGCTCCTAAAAATAAATACATTCCCCAGAATCCTGAACACCAGCTCAGTGTGTTAGCATTTTCATGCCTTGCTTGGTAAAACTCCATTGAAATGCAATCCACTGTGTGCCAATAAGAGCTTCCTTTTTTGAATCCTTCCATCAACAAAAGAATAAAAAAAAGGAGGAGGGACAGGGCTACTGCCATGTCCCAAGAGGTAAATAAAGGTTTGCTTTGCTGACGTTTTGGGAAACAAAGGGTGCCTGTGTGAGGTTGAACTTTGGGTGTGCTCTGGTGAGAAGCAGAGAGAGTGCTGTCTCCGTGAGTTTTTGTCTCTAATCCTCTGATGTCCCCTCCTCCTGGCTCGCAGATCTTCCCTGGTGCCGAGGGATGGCCGCTGCCCAAGTACCTGGGCTCGTGTGGCCGATTCCTGGTCAGCACCAGCACCAGCCCGCTGCAGGAATTCTATGCTGCGCCCCCCGACCAGGCAGCCGACCTGGCCTACCAGTTCCTCGGTCTCCTGGAGTCTCTGAGGAGCAATGATTTGAACTACTTCTTCTACTTCACCCACGTTGATGCGGGCATGTTCGGCATCTTTAACAATGGGCAATTGTTCATCCGGGATGCCAGCGCACTGGGCGTCATCGACAAACAGGAAGGTATCCAGCATGGGCCCAGCTGGGCGGATGTTACCGGGGAAGCCAAGATGACAGGAGCTAGGGAGGAATGCTGGGGCGTCCCCACCATGGGGCACATGCAGTGTTCATGTGTCACAGTGAGAACAGCCACAGTTTGGGGGATGTCAGTGCCCTCTGAGGGACTGTTGTTGTCCAGTTGGGTCTGTGTGGCCTGGGGACCTGCCCTGCCCCTCCTCACAAACACACACAGCTCCCAGAAGCATCTCGCCCTCGGAGCCTTTCTCATCAGATGCTTTTAGCCTTGATCCCAAACTTAAATATCTGGCTGATTCACAGGGACATTTTGCAATCCATATGGCACCTTTGCTTCTTACAAAACTTTCAAATTAAAAGCCTGGCACCAAATGAAGCATATGAGTGAATCATGTTTCTGTGTGCACAAGCTCGCCCAGGGTTCTAGAGCCCTTTGAACAACCCAATCTCCAGCAATAACCACATTTTCTGAGTCCAGTAATAGGACAGGATTTTCTTCTCTGATGTCTGGTTTTGTATTTATGAGAAAGCCTACAATGATCACCAAGAATCAAATTAGAAGAAATGAAGATGATTCCAGAATAGTCATGATAAGTAAATCACTGAATGTCAGGCCCACTACAACCTGTTGAATGCACATTCTGATTACTTGTTCTTCTTTCTCCTGGCTTTGTATTTCAAAAGGGCAAATGAAATTACTTCTAGTAATTTCCTGAGTTCCCAAGAATCACAATAGGGATGTGAGCCCTACAATTAGCACCCCAGCTTCTAGTAGGGATGAGTGGCTCATCCATGCCCAGGCCTATTCCTACTGTAGTGGAGAGCTCTTCCCCTGTTCTTCTCAGCAGGGCCATTGTGTCCCTGAGCACTAAATCTCCTGGCAACAGGACACACTGGAGACTAAACCACTTCAGCCAGCACTTCTAGTGGTGCCTGCCTGCAGGAGGACAGGGTGTAAGGTGTCTAATGCCTCCCCTTTCTCTTCCAGGCAACCAGGCAGCCGCCAGGGCAGGAGACAGTAAAGACATCTTCAGTTGCCTGGTGTCTGGCTGCCAGGCCCAGCTGCCCTCCTGTGACAGCATCCCTGAGAAACAGAGCCTGGTGCTGGCGTGTGCGCAGGTGCTGCCCCGACTTCTCCACGGCAAGTTCCCATCTCCAGTGCAGCAGGAGATAGACGCAGCACTCGCCCGGTGTGGGGAGGCCACCCGCCCTGACCCCGACATCCTGGGGGCCGCCAGCTGGCTGAAGGACATCTTGAGGCCCCTGAGGACCTGTGACCCCAGATTTGCCTACCGCTACCCAGACTGCAAGTATAATGATAAGTTCTGAGGGGCCAGAGCCTTGCTGGGCCCTGGAGAGGATGACCTGGGCCTACTGTTGCCTGGTGGGGTTTCTGCAGTGTTTAAAGAAGCAGCTCGTTTTAGGCATTAGGAGAAATGCACTTTCATTTCCCAGAGACTGAGGAACACTTGGAAGGCCAGTGGGGAGCTGGGTGACAGGACACGACTGTCCTCTGGCTGAGATGACGTGCTAGAGCCCAGGGGTGGCCATCAGGGTGTGGATGCTTGCTGGACCTCTTTGGACTTCAGTTTCCTCTGTTCTCCACCAGACTCTCAAGCTGGTGAAAGAAGACAGACAGGTGAAGGGCCAAGGACACATGCTCTCTCCTACCAGCCCAGTGGTTACAGAGTGTTCCAGAAACATTCACAGGCAGGGCGAATGAGATAGAGCTGTGCAGGGAAGGCATGGGAATCTGAGGCCCCTGCCAGTGCCATCTTAGACTCGGACAAGAGGGGCCCCTTCCTGCTCCTTGTGACCCTGCACATGCCCTCTTGTAACACTCCCCACCCCACCTCAGGGTGATGAGAGGCTGTGTGGACAGAACCGCCCTTGGTGCCAAATAGGACCCCAAAGGTATGCGCAAGTCACCCAGAGGTGTGGGAAGGAGCCTGGGCAAAGAAGACGAGGGCGTGGATTGGGGACCAATGTGTTTGCCCAGGTCCCTGAGAAGCAGGTGTCAGGACCAGATGAAACCGGCAAGGACTGTATTAGGGAACCCACCTGTGTAGGAGGAGGAGGGAGCCAGAGAGAGCTGGCAGAGCCAACGGGCCGTACTGCAGGTCTGAGCCCAAGTCTGGTAGAGAAGGCCAGGTGGGAGCATCCCAGCCTGGCGTCTGTGCCATCAGGGAGGTTCGGCCTGGCTATCAGGATGTCCTTGAGGGGAACCAGAGGTGAAGGTGCCCTGAGTCTCCCTCATTTCCCCGCTGCACTCAGCCGTTGGCAGGGAACAGCTCATGGGAAGCATGGCCTCATCCCAACTGCAAAGATGGATTTCAAAGCACAGCACAGGGCCCCTTGCCAGTTCTGCTCCCTGGAGCCTGCGGTCTATAAGTAGAACATTCTCATCATAGCCACAGTTGGCGCCGTAGCCAGCTCTCTCCACACCTCGGTCTCCAGGGAAGGGCTCAAAGGAATCTGAGAATTTTCATTCAAACGTGGCCTTTTGGGTCATTATAAAAATAGTTTTTCAAGGTCAGCCAATGCGACATATTTCACTCAACAACTTATGAGTTTGCTTTACACCGTTTAGGAATTCAGCCATGTGGTATGTGGGCTTCCATGTGTGTTCTTGCCTTGGCCCCTCAAATGTTACTGGGAGCTCTTTGGACCTTTGCCCAGCCTCTCTGCCAGCCCTCTACCTCCCAGGACCTCTCCCTTTTCTACCTCTGAACCACCGCCTTCAGGTTAGACTGCCTGACTTTCACAGGCTTCATGCTGCAGACAGGAAACTGAGGCTGGGGAGCAAGAGGGACTTGCTGGGAGAGTTCCAAACCTCCTGCTACCAGTCCATGCTCTTCTTACCTTCCCCTTCTGCCTCGACTCACCTTGTCCTCCCCTGTTCTGGTCCCTTCACTCACATTTTTTTTTTTGGTATTGTTAATCTACAATTACATGAGCAACATTATGGTCACTAGACTCCCCACTTCATCAGGTCCCCCCCACCAACCCCATTACAGTCACTGTCCATCAGCGTAGTGAGATGCTATAGAGTCACTACTTGTCTTCTCTGACTTGTACAGCCCTCCCCGTGCCCCCCCAACATTACATCTGCTAATCGTAATGCCCCTTTTTCCCTCTTATCCTCCCCAGTCCCTTTCCCTTTAGTAACTATTAGTCCATTCTTGGGTTCTGTGAGTCTGCTGCTGTTTTGTTCCTTCAGTTTTTCCTTTGTTGTTATACTCCACAAATGAGTGAAATCATTTGATACGTGTCTTTCTCCGCCTGGCTTATTTCACTGAGCATAATACCCTCTACCTCCATCCATGTTGTTGCAAATGGTAGGATTTGTTTTCTTCTTATGGCTGAATAATATTCCATTGTGTATATGTACCACTTCTTCTTTATCCATTCATCTACTGATGGACGGTTAGGTTGCTTCCATTTCTTGGCTATTGTAAATAGTGCTGTGATAAACATAGGGGTGCATCTGTCTTTTTCAAACTGGGCTGCTGCATGCTTAGGGTAAATTCCTAGGAGTGGGATTCCTGGGTCAAATGGTATTTCTATTTTCAGTTTTTTGAGGAACCTCCATACTGCTTTCCACAATGGTTGAACTAATTTGCATTCCCACCAGCAGTGTAGGAGGGTTCCCCTTTCTCCACATCCTTGCCAACATTGTTTGTTGTTTGTGTTTTGGATGTTGGCCATCCTCACTGGTGTGAGGTGATATCTCATTGTGGTTTTAATTTGCATTTCTCTGATGATTAGTGATGTGGAATATCTTTTCATGTGCCTGTTCGCCATCTGGATTTCTTCTTTGGAGAAGTGTCTATTCACGTCCTCTGCCTATTTCTTAATTGGATTATTTACTTTATGTTTGTTGAGGTGCGTGAGTTCTTTATATATGTTGGATGTCAACCCTGTATCGGATATATCATTTATGAATATATTCTCCCATACTGTAGGATGTCTTTTTGTTCTACTGATGGTGTCCTTTGCTGTACAGAAGCTTTTCAGCTTGATATAGTCCCACTTGTTCATTTTTGCTTTTGTTTCCCTTGCCCGGGGAGATATTTTCATGAAGAAGTCGCTCATGTTTATGTCCAAGAGATTTTTGCCTATGTTTTTTTCTAAGAGTTTTATGGTTTCATGACTTACATTCAGGTCTTTGATCCATTTCGAGTTTACTTTTGTGTATGGGGTTAGACAATAATCCAGTTTCATTCTCTTACATGTAGCTACCCAGTTTTGCCAACATGAGCTGTTGAAGAGGCTGTCATCTCCCCATTGTATATCCATGGCTCCTTTATTGTATATTAAGTGACCATAGATGCTTGGGTTTATATCTGGGCTCTCTAGTCAGTTCCATTGGTCTATGGGACTGTTCTTGTGCCAGTACCAAATTGTTTTGATTACTGTGGCTTTGTAGCAGAGCTTGAAGTCAGGGAGCATAATTCCCCCTACTTTATTCTTCCTTCTCAGCATTGCTTTGACTATTTGGGGTCTTTTGTGGTTCCATATGAATTTTAGAACTATTTGTTCCAGTTCATTGAAGAATGCTGTTGGTATTTTCATAGGGATTGCACTGAATCTGTAGATTGCTTTAGGTAGTATAGCCATTTTGACAATATTTATTCTTCCTAGCCAAGAGCATGGTATGAATTTCCATTTGTTAGTGTCATCTTTAATTTCTCTTAGGAATGTCTTGTAGTTTTCAGGGTATAGGTCTTTCACTTCCTTCGTTAGGTTTATTCCTAGGTATTTTATTCCAATGAAATTGTTTTCCTTCACTCACATTTAAAGGTGGGCCAAGAAAAGTCCTACTTTGTGGACCATGAAGATGGCTTTGGGGTTTGCCTTTTGGCTGCTCCAGCATTACCCCCAGGGCAACCAGGATGGTGAGGTAACAGGCCAAGCTTCCGGAAAGGCAGGCGTGGGCTGTCTGAGAGTCTTGGAGACACTTGCCTCTGGCTTAGTCTGGAGGGCGACAATTGACCACCCCTCTCAATGCCTTGTTTTCAGCCCAGTGGAACTGATCTTAGACTTCTGGCCTTCAGAACTGTGAGAGGATAAATGTCTGCTGTTTTAAGCCACCTACTTTGCAGTGACTTGTTAAAGCAGCCTCAGGAAACAAGCAAACACCTCTAACTCCATCCTAGTGTCTGCTTCCAGAAAATCCAACAGCAATAGTCTGGAGCTCCAGTTTGTTGTGATGGGCTCAAAAGCCCCACCCAACACGGGGGCATGTGTTATACATTTGTCCCCAGAGCTTAGGCTTGGATGGTTCCATTCCTCTGCTTGCTAAGTCCCACTCATCATTTAAGACCTTTTTCTGAGTACTAGCTTTTCCTGACAGCCCAGCTCCCAGCAAGCCCTTTCAGAATCCCATCTCTGTACCCTCGAACCTCAGGTCTGTGCCCCATTTGAGGCTAAGCCCAAGGATATTCCAGAGAGGTCTATGTCCCACCTTCTCATCCAGCTGGGAGCTCCCTGATGATGGCAGTGGCAGGGGGCCCCTTGTGCTCCCCATAGCAACCAGCACAGGGCTGGACGCATAGCAGATGCTCAAAAATTTTCCTGCTGCGATCAATGACTGCATTCTTCAGCCATTTTTGCTTGGTGTTTTGCACATACCATGTGCTACAGACTGAATGTTTGTATCCCCCCAAATTCATATGTTGAAAACCTAACCCCCAATGTGATGGCATTAGGAGGTGGGGCCTTTGGACGGCAATGAGGTCATGAGGGTGGAGCCCTCATGAATGAGATCAGTGTCCTTATACAAGAGACCCGGGGAAGCTCCCGGGCCCCTTCCTCCTTGTGAGGACACTGTGAAAAGACGGACATCTGCAAGCCAGGAGGTGGGCTCTCACCAGACACCGAATCTCCAGCACCTTGAACTTGGACTTGCCAGCCTTCAGAACTGTGAGGAATAAATGTTTGTTGCTTATAAGCCAGCTGGTCTATGGTATTTTGTTACAGCAGCTCGAACAGACTGAGACACCATCCGTCCATAAACAGCACAGAGCCACTTCCTTGAGAACAGGTCTTTCCCCACAAAAGCCAGGAGCCAGGTGAGTCAACACTCCAGAGACTTCAGCCAGAACAACAGCATCACAGTCTAGTCTCAGGCCCCCAGAATGTTACTGGAGGCATTAGAGTATTTTTCTGAATTTTGTCAGCCACTGATTTTTGGTCTGCAGGACTGGACTGGCTACATAATTGGTGGGGCCTAGTGCAAAATGAAAATGTGGGGCCTCCTATTATTAAGATTTGCAAGACGGGGACAGCAGAGCATCATTAAACTAAGCATAGGCCCTGTAAGACTGCATAGGTTGCATGCCCATGGCACTGGCCCTGGATGTCTGAGAATACTAATTCTCCTTAACATTGGCATAGAGTGTTCTTGGGGTTGACTGGGGTCTCATTGGACCTCCACAAACAGGGGTATGTGTGGGGTCAGAGGTGATATGATTTTAAGAACTGCCATGGCAAAGGAACTGACCTATGAGAATAAACTCTGCTGGCTGCAGCTATGAGGTGGGCATAACCACAGCCCTGTGGGCAAATCCTAGTTTTCACATGAGGAAACTGGTTCAAGTGATTTGCTCAAAATGACAGTTTTTAGGTCTCCTGCTTTCACAGTCCCCCCCTGCAGCATCCAACTCCTGCTTATGAGTGATTCTGTGAGCCTGAACATTTCCTCTAGAGTTAAAATAAATACTTTGTTGGATTTGTGTCCTTTTTGGAAAGATCTAGAGCCCTGGAATCAGACAGATCTGGTTTTAAGTCATGACTCTGCTGGTTACTGTGTAACCTTGGGCAAGTTGCTTCACCTCTCTGAACCTCAATTTCCTCACCCATAAAATAGGGAGAAAAAGATTTACCCTTGCAGGGTTATTGTCCTACTTAAAGAATACAATGTCTCTCAAGAGCCTGGCACATACAGGTGCTCTGTATGCAAAGGCCAATGTAGGCACACAACAGGATTTCCCAGCAGAAGGGGCTCTTCACACAGCCAAGGCGAAGGCTACAGCCTCTTGGGAGGGACCCTGATCCCTGCCCTAAGCCCTTCTCCAGCCTGGAGAAACCACCAGGATTCCACAGGTTGATACACAGTCTGACTGGGGCCATTTTTCTTCGTTCCCACTATCCAGACTTTGAGTTGACCCTGAATGGCAGCTGGGCAGCTGCTACACTCACCTCCCTAGCCCGGCCCTCCACTAGGCTCAGAGGGAATCCTCCCCAAGCAAGTAATGTTGGGAGCCTTGGGACGTCCATCTGCACTCCGTACTGAAGAGCAATGCGGAAGCCACCTTGGCCCACTGAAAGCTCCAGGCTCCATGCCTGTGTGTGGCAGTGTGGCTTTTCTGCCCCCTTCAGACCTGTTGCCTACATTTATTGGCACAGCTGGGCTCAACTGCCCAGAGGTGTACTCCGTCTGCCTGCAACTCTTTATGGCATTTTTTAAGAACAGTTGCAGTTGCAGGCTATGTGGGAGGTCAACACCCAGGCAGGGGTCCCTGAATTTGCAGATATAATGACCCCTATGAAGGCAACTTAGAGAGACAGGCCAACAAAGTGGAGCTGGGCAACCAGTTCAAAAAGCTCTTTGCAGAAGCAGACAAGGAGAGGGAGCATCCCCATTCCCTAAAGGTGGCGGGAGCTCAGCCTCAGGCTCCCACTGTGACTCTGGAGGTAGTGTGGCAGCGCAGAGCGGGGGCCCTGGAAGCAGACATGGTTGCCCACAGATCCTGTGCCAGCCCCTCTTGCAAAAGTCAGTGCATCTAAGTTATTTGCTGAGGTGTAGTTTGTAATTGCAAATGGTGGAAAGAACCTACATGCCCGTACGTGGGAGAGTGGGTGAATAAACTGCATCGTGTCCACACAGTGGAGGTCTATGCACTTCTACAAATGAATGAGGAAGACGGCTTTCGAATGATTTGCAAGATAGACTGTTAAGTGAGGGAAAACAAGCACAGCACACAAGGGTATTTATAGGATGCTACCCTCCATGTTATGAAGAAGGTGGTATAAGAAAACATTTATGCATTCTCTCACTTGTGATGTAGAAAAATGTTATATATATAAATCAAAAGCTAATGAGATTGGGTGCCCTCATGGGGCAGGTAAGAATGGGGTGGAAGAAGGGAAGAGTGGGAAGGGGGTAGTAGAGACGAGGAGGGAGTAAAACTTTTGTTTTGTATAAATCTGACTCTTGGAACCATGGGAATGTCTAACATAACCCACAAATAATTAATTACGATCAGCCAGGACGTGAGCTGAACTAAAATGAAATACCAACAGTAGCAAATGCACATAACTGTATATGACAAATGAATAAAATAAGTACACCCAGAACTAGCTTAAGTAACTTGGAAAGTAGGCTTTTTGACTACCTCGGATAAGGTTAAAGCCAAAAAGAAGTGTACACACACTTTAAAATGGTTAATTTTATGTGATGTGAATTTCACCTCAATTTAAAAAGAGAGAGGAAGAAAAGAACCATTCACAAAAATTGTGCTCTAGTTAGTAAATATGTTTCCCGTGGGGATATGGGTTAGCAATTCTGAAACTACTTAATGCATTGACCAAGTAAGTAAATATATTGTGGATAATGAGAGGCAGGCTTCTCACCACTGGAGAAAGGAGTTATGAGTGAGGAAATAGCGAAGGCAAATTCGAACACTGTAATGTTAGCCTGGAATTGGAGGTATCACTATGAACTTGAATTTTTGATATTTCTGTGCAGATGGATAGATATAGAAATAAAGATGTGAATGTGTAGAAATACATTTCCTAGCTCTGTCTCCGAGAGGGCCGAATGCTCAAATCTTGGTTTCTTCAGTAAACGAAAGCAGAACTCTTTGGAGAAAGGGCTGATTCCAAGACTAGGACAGGGAAAGTACAAGATGAGCCTGGAATAATCTGTGTTTCCAGAAAGGAAAGAAGTGCTCAAAAAACTGACGGCATGTCAAAGGACATGGGCTCCAACTTGAAGGGGCTCCCAATAGCCAAATCTGGAACAATTTCAGCTGTAAAATAAATAATCAGAGTAATGGATTATAACCCATAGAATAACATCAATTCTTTATGAGACCACACTGGTACAAATAAACAACCAAATATGTAAATAAATGGGGGAGGCAAGAGCTCTTCCTTACAATAGAATTCCAATTAATAAACATAGGAGAAATGATGGGAGTAGAAAATCACCACTTGGCAAACCCCACAGTAATACTTGTTGCAAGCCAGAATCATCCATGGGGGCTAAAAGTAGTAGACAGAAGTATGAGAAATAGGATGTTTGCAAAGTCTCAAAGTTATCTCGCCACAACAGACTCGTTAACTACAAAGGGAAAACAGTACCTTTATGGTAAAGAAACCTGACAGGCATGAGCTGAACCAAGTGATCAAGGTCAGCAGCACCAGCGGTAAGTCACGTAAACACCCTGTGCTCCCTGATACGATGCACGGAGGAGGGCGCAACATCACCTCCATGGCATTCTTGTCCAAAATGCAAAACACCAATCAAATTGCGAGGTTGTTTGTCAAATCACACAAAATGGGGGACATCCTGCAACAGGCCGTAGAAGACAAAGAAAGGCTAAGGAATTATCACTGATTGGAGCAGACTAAGGAGACATGAGAATAACATGCAATGTGGGGTCCTCGACTGGATGCTAGGCCAGAAAAAGGACATCAGTGGCATTGATACCCACCGGCCAAACTCGCCAGGAACACAGCTGTAGTTGAATAAGTTGGGTTCATTGCTCATCGCAACAAGGGAGAAGGCATCCCATGGAGCAACAGGAAGTGTCTTAGGAAAAGAAGGTTAGAAAGGGTTTCTTAAAAGGCTTGGGGCTCATTAGGTGATTTGGGGAAGGTTCAAGGAAGCAGGGCTTTGCTCTGGACTGGGTGCTCTCGGGAAGCGGGGGCAAATCTGTGATTGCACATTGCAAGAAACCTTATCTGTAAGGCAGGAGGAATGAAGCAGGCTAGAGCTGTAGCTAGTAAAGCAGCAGTTCTCATAGTAGCCAGGGTAGGGGGATGTTCGGTCATTTTTGTTTAAACAATGTTCATGCTGTTGATTGTGTTCAGTGGACTTGTTTTGCCTTGATTCGCCTTGATTTGTCATGGTCACAGAGCGGCCTTGTTTGAGTTTGTGATCAAGGAGAAGATGAAGGCCCAGCTGTGAGGGCTAGCCATCTCTGAGCAGCATCAAGGGGAAGCCTGGACACTGCCAGGCCAGGCCCCAGCTCCTGTGGCCACTTTTCTCTTTCTCAAGTGGGACAACTGATGAAATTCCAATAAGGCCTATTAGATTAGTGCATACTATCGTGTCAATGTTAATCTCTTAGTTTCAATCACTGTATTATGGCCATGTAAGATGTTAACATTAGGGGAAGTTGGATGGGAGGACTCTGTATACTATTTTGGAACTTTTTTTGTGAGTCTAAAATTATTCCAAAATAAAAAGTTAAAAAATCAGCTCAGTGCATGAAGCAGAAATTGGTTCGGCACCAGGTGCAAAAGCTGGCTTGCATGCTGAGGTTGTGCTGTATAAAGCAAGACATATTCCCCAAAGAAAAGCATTACCTGTATGACAGGATGGTCCTAACTACGAGAAACACTGAGAAACTGAGTTGGATTAAAAGGAAGGTTCAAGTCTGCCATTTGGGGCTTACTTTAGGGTGATGCTCATTGAGTAGAAGCACCATGGCACCATTTTCATCATCTCTGCTCTTTCTGTCCTTTTCTTCCATTCAATTTGCCCAAATGAATGTGCCTGTACTAGAACCAGTGCTGCCCCTACCACACTGGACGGCAGTAGAGACCTGGGGTCCACATACTCATTAAATTTCCCAGAATGAAAGGTCATTTGTGTTTACATTGGAAGGACTTTTGGAGCCCCCATTAGAATGGATGAATGTTCAGAGCCCTAGGGACAAAGGGAAAACCCACAAGTTTCCGGAGGCTGGGGGTGGGGGTGGGGGGTGCAAATATTACATACAAAGGGTCAGGAGTCAGAACAGCAACAAAGCTAGAAGCCAGAAGATAATGACTTCAAAATTCTGAAAGAAAATTATTTCCTCACCTTTAATTATCTAGCCAAACTATACCTATTCAAGTATGAATTTCAGGCATTCAAGTTCTCAAAAGTTTTCACTTTCAAGCACCAGTTTCAGGAAGGTGTTGGAGGATGAGTTGTACCAAAAGGGCATAGTAGACCACGATAAAGGACACCTGAGATGTAGGAAAGTATGAGAGAAACGGGAAAGGGGTCCCTGGAGGGCAGCAAAGGGTGGTCCCAGGAGACAGCTGTGCACTAGGCATGAGGCCGCCCAGCCCCCAGGAAAGCAGGTCAGAAGGCCTCAAGAGCCACATTCCTTCAGGAAGATGCAACTCCTCCGAACCTGATGCATCTGAATGTTTTGAGAGAAGATCTAGACCACTGGTGAAGAATTTGGATTTGAATAAATAATAACTACATAGAGAACCAAGCAAAGGAATTAACAACATGCTTAAGAACTGAGAAAACAAAACATTATGAGGGGAAAGGAAAAGCGGGCATTGTATACTACATGACTCAGCTTTGAATGGCATTTATATAGACATAATAATCTAAATACTCTTAAAATAACCAAGTTAGGCTCAAGATGGAGTCCCTCATGCTAAGTAAGCCCCATGTCAGCAAACCAACTCTTAACTAAGTTTCTCTGCTCTGGTCTTTGGTAAAGGAACTCCTGGGTCAACCCATCATCACTTGCCTACTCTGCACGATTTACCTGACCTGCTCCAAGTCTTCCCTTTGCTCCATATCGCCACTCAGCAAACACCCAGTATAACTTCCTTACTCTGGCTTACTTGGGTCTATAAAAAAATCTCACCTTGTACAGCTCTTCAGAGCTCCTTTCCATCTGCTGGATTGAATGCTGCCTAATTCATGGATCACTGAATAAAAGCCTACTTGATCAGTAAATTGTCTGTGGGGGTTGTTCTTTTAACAATACTAAATGCTGATGTAATCTATACTGGGAGCATGGGAAGAGTGCGCATGGGAGGAGGGGGCCAGAAAGCAATACAAATCTGTATCTTCCACAGTGGAGATTCAGTAAATAATGCCCCCAACAGAAAACTTAAGAAGTCTCCATTTTCAAGCCTGTTACTTAGAGAAGTGGTAGTAAGTAGACAAAAGAATTAGCTAAAAGACATTGGCCATGTGGCAAGGCAAACGCAGGGGAAGGGGTGGGGGAGAATGTTTTTTGTAATAAACCCTGCAGTTTATTACATATATATATAACTTTGCCCCAAAAAAGCAACACTAAAAATTTTTAAATAAAAGAAACAGAAGATGTATGCATTGAAATTATAATCATGCCATTATTTTAAATAGCAGAGAGTTGTATATAATTTAAATTCCCAAGAGTGGAGAAATAGCTAAGTAATTGGGGCTGCAGCCACACAATTACATATGTAACTAAATTAAAATACTGTTTACAGAGAAGTTATGATGCCCTGAGAAGATGCCTATGACCCAATGTTAAGTGAAACTAGCAGGTCACAAAATGTTCTGTATGTGTCACACTTTTCTGTTTTTGGTTTTGTTTCTTTCTTTAATAAAAAAGTCTTGCATAGCAGTAAGACTGGAAGTAAAGATACCAAAATATTAAACATGGTTGGATTTACATAATGGGGCTTTGGATTCTTTACAAGTCATTTCTACTTTTCTGTATTTAACAACTATTCTTTGGGAACTTCAAAAAAATATTTTAATAATATTAAATATGTGTGCATTATAGAAAAATTGAAAATATTAACACAGACCAACAAGAAAATAGAGGTCACCCAGAAGTATTGCTTTTATTGTGAGACAACAAAGACATTTTTAAAGAGCAATGATTCCTCCCTTGGCAGTCTGGTCAGCAAACAGGGACTTCACCAAGGCTTCTGAGTCCTGGCCTTGACTTTGAGTGTCAACCTCATCTGAGGCACCAAGACTTTTTTTTTAAACTGAGATAACCCTACTGAAAAGAAATCTGAACCAGTTTTGATGTTTATTTTCAAGTCCAGGAACTAAAAACAAACCAACACAAAATATCAGGAAAATTTCAGAAACTGGGTGACTAACAGTGAAAGTTGGAAAAGTAATTTTCAAATTTATCCTTCCTTTTGTTTCATTTGCTTCGATTCTAAACCTGCAGCCCGCTTTCTCTCAGCTTCCATTTGAGTTATCAGGGAATCACAGTTTCTATCACCTTCACGTACCCATAGAAAAAAAGGAGAACACTTATACACAAAGAATTTTTGGCTCAGTCACATGTGCATCATTTTTGGCTGCCATTATATTAAGAGTAATTCTCCACCCAAGTGTCCATAACAGAACTCTTCCTGGACAGATGCATGAAAACTCTATGTTGAGTGCTCAAAATGAGAAAGGAGGAGGGGAGACAGAGGAGGGGGGAAAAATCCAACTTGCTGTCACATGGTTAGGACCCACAGGAGGAGAAAAAGGCAAGCAGGGACAGCTGTAGGCTGAGTGGAAGGGGGCAAAGGACCTGTGCTCATTGAGAACGCTGCTCAGTGTGGTCAGAACAAGCAAGTAAGGCAAGCGTGTTGGTGGGAGCACCAACAGGGACTGAGTGGCGACCTGCGATTGGAAGCCCGATTTCCCAATCATATCTTCCTTGTCTACAGTTTGGAAAGTCAGGAGAGCTAGTAGCCCTCTGAGGAAAGGAGGCAACCGCACCCAGTCCAGAATGCAGCTGCTGATTTGGGAGGCACTCTGGCCCTCCAGTAAAGCAGTTTTAACTGGCCCCCAGCTACCAATTCTTTGCCTTTTTTTTAAACTGCCATTTTTCTTCCTGTTTGGCAGCAAATCTGTGGGCTTAATGCCGACTCTGTCACACTCTAGAAACTGTCTCCACTGGCTCTGTGAGGTTCCTGGAGCAGCTGCCAAAAGGTTAAGAGGCTGAATCGAGTTGGCAAAAGAGCATGTAATTTTTACAAAATTATCTGTCTTCCCAGAAAGACTGTGTTTCTGGAGGCTGAGGAGTCCCTGGCCCTGCAGAACTGATCCCTACCCCATGATCAAGTGGAGTCTCCCTTCTTGGGCCAACTGCATAGCAGGCGCCCCCAGGCAGCGGCCAGGGCACTGGCCCCATTCACAGGGCCGGGCTGCAGCTGCCTGCCTCCCCCTGCAGACGCTGCGCCCACATGGCCTTTCTGGCGAGCCTCCCTTTGTGCTTTGCTGGGTTTATTGATGACTTCATTTCTCACCTCCTGCCCCTGTTCTTTCTTCTTATTCTAATTGAGGTATAACTTAAACACCAAAAAGGCACACATTTTCAGTGGTCAGCCTGATGAGTTTTCCAGATACATGCCCCCACGTGAGCACCATCATGATACAGACCGTTTCTGTTCCCCAAGAAACATCCCTTTTGCAGCTTCCCATTCAATACCGTGTCCTCTCCCATCCGTAACAAAGGTCATCATAATTCTGAATTCTCTCACCCTAGATTCGTTTTGCCTGTTCTTGAACTTCACAGAAATGGAACGGCACAGTGTTATATGCATTTGCATCTGGCTTCTTTCGCTCAACATGTTTTTGAGGTGTATCCATGTTGTGTGCAGGTGTACTTCTTTTTATGGCTGAGTAGAATTTCATTGTGTGAAGATACCACGTATTTATCCATTCATCTGTTGAGGGACACCTGGGCTGTTGCCAGTTTGGACCTATTATAAATAAAGCTGTTGTGAGTATTCTTGTACATGTCTTTATGTGATATATGTACACTCCTGTTTTACTGAAGAATCCATTTCTCCTGGGGAAGACCAAGGCAGTTAAGTCTGGGGCAGAAGCCTTCATCCAAAGGAACAGGACATTGGAGGGATGGCCTCATGTCCAGGTGACCAACTCACAGATGGATTTAGAGCACCAAAGGAGCCGCCCCGATTTTATACAATCAAGGAGGCTTTCCAATGCTTCTAGCAGTCCAGTGGCAGCTGTGTCTGATGGCAATGAAACACAAGAGCAATAGGAGCCATGACTGAGCTCAAGTTTTTATTTTTAATTAAAATTTTATGTTTGGCTGAGTTTCTTTAGACTCTGGCCTGAAAAGTCTAATGTAAATGACTTGGACACCATTTGTGGGGTTTGAAACAACCTCTTCGTAGATGACCCTGTCTTACCCATTCATCCCTTAGCTGTCCTATGGCACTCAGGAGGGGTTTCTAGTGATGGGTCTGGAATAAAGACTACTGATTACACCCCACACCATGGAGAACAAGGAAACTGATCTGCTCTCCTTTGCAGGACCTATGATGCTAAAGGGAGCTCCCTGCAGTCCCCATGATGTCTGTTTGCCATGCCATTTCCAGTCTCTAAAGGTAACCCCACTTCACCTCCTACAGCAGACTTGTTGCATGTTTACTGTGTGCCAGTTGCCATTCTGACTTTTGTTTGCTTGTTTGTGTTTTGTTTGCATTTACTTCTCACAGAAGTCCCAGAAGGTAAATATTTTATTATTCTTTTCATGGGTTAGGAAACCATGGCTTAGAGAAGATAGACATCTCAGCTCAGGCTGCTAGGATAAAATGCCACAGACAGGGTCACTTAAAGAACAGAAATTTATTTCTCACCGTTTTGGAGTCTGGGAAGTGCGAGATTAGGCTGCCAGCATGGGCAGGTTCTTGTGAGAGTGCTTTTCCTGGCTTTGAGACAGTCTGCTGTGGTTGTGTCCTCATGTGGCAGGGAGAGGGAGCAAGCTCTCAGGTGTCTCTTATAAGGGGACTAGTCCCATGATGACGGCCCCACCCTCATGACCTCATCTAAATCTAATTACATCCCAAAGGTCCCACTGCCAAATACCATCACATTGGGGGTTAGGACTTCAAAATATGATTTTGGGGTGAGGGGGGCACAATTCAGTGCATAGTAGTAATTTGTCCATGGACACACTCTGGAAAGCAGTGGACCTGGGATTTGAACCTAGGTCTGAGTCAAGAGTCCATGCACTTAAGCACCATGCTGTACTGTTTTGATGACATCAGGACCTTTGCTCACACTCACATCCTACCATCAACCCTCAGGATGGGCTCCAACCAAACATAACCTTTGTGTCAGTCCACAAGGTCAGAATGCAGGGGCAATGACCACCAACCCGAATGTCCCACCAGACTCCAAGCCCATGCCCACTCCTGCATTTGCTCTTTCCTCCGGTCAGGATTCCCTAGGCCTAACCATCCTTCAAAAATCCAGCTGAGGCCTCTTTCCTTCTGGAGACCTTTCCTGTTGAGATTGCCTCTCAGTAGTCTCTCTCCTATTAAGTACTTATCATTACTATCCAGATTACACAATCAGCCCCATGTTCACTATCTTGTTCACTGTCTCTACAAAACATTTTGCTATGTTATAGGTAATTGTCATTAATCTATTGTTTCAATTCTCCAAGGACTAGATCCCATAACTATATATATCTCATAGAAACTTTATTATGGTAAAGTTTACTTTGGTACATTAGGTACTAAAATGAATGATACAGATAATAAGTGCAGAAATGTTCATTCATTCAACAAGTCAGCATTTATTATTGGTATAGAATGTGTACTCTGTGTGCATTGGACTTAATTATATTTTAACACACATTTTTTGAATACCTACTAAGTGCTGGGCACCAGAAATCAAAGATGAATATGAGAGAAGGAAGGTCAAAGTCATTGGATAGAACAGAAAGATTAGAGTTTGTGAAGGGACAGAGGGGAAAATAAGGCAAAGAAATGTGGAAGGAACACAGACTGCCAAGGGATTTGATGACACACTGGTATGTTAAAATTCTATCCTTAAAGCCATGGGAAATGTCAGTGGGATTAGAAAGAGGGGTACCCTAATAAATTCTGAATTTTAGGAAGAGGTGAGT
>JAVSCE010019178.1:0-53130 GCA_032199065.1 Smutsia gigantea
TTATTGATAGGTATGTACTTATTGCCATTGCTGGCTTTAGATTCGTGGTTACCAAGGGTTCAAGGGTTGCTTCTTTACTATCTAACAATCTAACTTAACTTTCTTGTTAAGTTATTGTAAACACAGTCTGATGTTTCTTTATTTCTCTCCCTTCTTATTCCTCCTCCTCCATTCTTTCTATAACAGGTGTTTTATTCTTTGCCTTTAGTTAGTATTTGGATGGTCTGCTTTCTTTGCTATGATTTTATTTTCTCTGGTGACATCTTTTTAGCCTTAGGTGTGCTTCCATCTAGAGCAGTCCATTTAAGATATCCTGTAGTGGTGGTTTATGAGAGGCAAACTCTCTCAACTTTCGTTTGTCTGGAAATTGTTTAATCCCTCCATATTTAAATGATAATCGTGCTGGATACAATATTCTTGGTTCGAGGCCCTTCTGTTTCATAACGTTAAATATATCATGCCATTCTCTTCTGGCCTGTAAGGTTTCTGTTGAGAAGTCTGATGATAGTCTGATGGGTTTTCCTTTGTAGGTGATCTTTTTTCTCTCTCTAGCTGCCTTTAATACCCTGTCTTTATCTTTGATCTTTGCCATCTTAATTATTATGTGTCTTGGTGTTGTCTTCCTTGGGTCCCTTGTGTTGGGAGATCTATGAGCTTCGGTGGACTGCGAGACTACTTCCTTCCCCAGCGAGGGAAAGTTTTCAGCAATTATTTCTTCAAAGACACTTTCTATCCCTTTTTCCCTCTCTTCTTCCTCTGGTACTCCTATAATGCGAATATTGTTCTGTTTGGATTGGTCACACAGTTCTCTTAATATTCTTTCATTCCTAGAAATCCTTTTATCTCTCTCTACCTCAGCTGCTCTGTACTCCTGTTCTCTGTTTTCTATTCCATTAACAGTCTCTTGCATCTCATCCATTCTGCTGTTAAGCCCATCGATCGCTTGTCTGATTTCTGCATTGTCTTTCCTCACTTCTCTCACTTCGTCCCTCAGCTCTTGCACATTTCCCTGTAGTTCCATCAGCATGGTTATGACTTTTATTCTGAATTCTTTTTCAGGAAGACTGTGCATTTCCATCCCTTCAGACTCCCTCTCTGTGGTTGTCTGGTTGATTTTGGTCTGAACCATATTCCTCTGTCTTTTCATGGCTATAGAATTGGTCACTGATAGTTGCCACATATGTCAGCTGGGCTCTTTAAGACTTACCCGCCTCTTGGGGTGCCGAGTCCTCTCGGGTGTAGCTGCACGCTGTGCGCTTTCCTGTGTATTCTCATCTCTCTTTTAGGAATAGATGTATTTGCTGTGTTTTCGTAGATAAATATAGTGTTGGGAGGAGATTTCTGCCGCCCTGCTCACACCGCCATCTTCCCCGGTCGGCTAATTGGGAAGACCCTACAGAGACCCCATCTCACGATCCCCTCAGCCCGTGAGAGGTGCACAGGACTGGCTGGAGGCAGCACCCACCCACATGTGTGCATTTTCTGGGGGAAAGGGCCCTTGACTATTGAGGTCATGACCTGGAAAGGTTAAGAATCAGAGTAACTGAGGTTAACTGAAGGTCCCTGCCTCCACCACCTCCTTCCTCCACCCAGCCAAGGGCTCCAAACTGTGACCCATGGTGGCAGAGTGAGAAGTTAGTGACATGTTGCATGAGCAGACTTTGGAGTAGGGCAGGTCATGGTGGCCGCAGGGAAAGAGAGAAGTAGACACATGAAAAAATGAAGTTTAGGACTTAATGGATGGGATGTGGGGTGGGAGGAAAAGTCAACATGAAGGCTGACTCCCAAGTTTGTGGCTCAGGCAACTAGACCCGTCAGCGGTGGTGCTATTCATGGAGATGAGACAAGCTGGCAGAGCAGGTGGTGTTTGTATTTTGCTTTGTTAGGTAGCCGAGGGAATCAAGAATCCCATTCCAGACAATGAAAAGGTGTCAAGCAGACAGATAATAGAGCTCAGAAGGCTGATTAGAGATACACACATCCTGGGGTCATTGGCATAGAGATGGCGTTGAAGCCACAGAACAGATGAGGTCCCCCAGGGTTGAATGGATGCGAGAGCTGTTATTTTGGGCAAATTATTCAACTGCACTGCACTCAGGGTTTTCATTGTAAAATGGAGATAAGAATGATATCCCCTTTGTGGAATTTCATAAGTGAGATTGTGAAAGGGAAATGCTTAGCACAGGCTCTGGTCCCTATTAAGCACCCAGTGAACGTCAGTGATCATCATCATCATGTCATTCCTTCTGCAAATACCTACTGAGCCCCCATCGTGGGTCAGGCATTGCTGTGGGTGCTTTGGGTACATTAATTATTGAGCATGTCAGAAGGTGGTAACTGCTCTGGTGAAAGAAAATGTAAGGAAGGGGGCTCATGGCGTGGGCAGAGGGTGGTTAGGGAGTCCTGCTGAAAGAGCAACATTTGAGCAAAATCTCAGAACTGAGGGAGGGTGCCAGGTGCATTTCTGAGGATGGAGGATTCTAGGTAGAGGGAACAGCCACTGCAAAGAGCCCAAGGAGAGTGGTGGGAGGTGAGGTCCCAGACGTAAAGGGTAGGGGGACCTTCACAAAGGAACTCTTCATGGCCGAGGTAGCTGGGCCTCCAACATGTAGACACAGGTCTCCCACACAATGAGGCAGAAGGTGCTCCAGCATGGTGGAGGGAGCAGACATCCAACATGACGGCTGCCCTAGGTTTTGGGCAGACCGAGGTTTCCCCTTCCCACCCTGCCACCCTCAAGGAGAGCCTCACCTGGCAGAATAGACTCACCACCAGCAGGGCCTCTCCTCCTCTTGGCTGTGGAGTGTCCCCTCCCAGCCAGACTCGGCTGGGCCTTTGCTCCAGGGCTCCCAATCAAAGCATAGATCTGAGTCATTTTCCTCTGAATCTGTGGAGGTATAAGACAAGGCCTCTTGGGTCACATCCTGTCTTGTACCCCTGACCCAAAAGGAACCCCCTGCCAGGCCTGGGCATCCCAGCAGCCTTGTCTGAGACCAGGGGCCCAAGGCAGTCGTAACAAATGGGACAGTCCTGAGACCTCAGGAATATTTCAGGGCCTTGAATGGCAACCAGGGACTATGAAAGAAGGTTGTCCTGTGATTCAGAAAGTGGCCATATCCACCTACTAAAGAGGGAATGGCCCTGGAGTTAAGCAAATGACCTACCTGTACTGGGCATGGTCCAGGAGCAGGCACTGAAGAGAGACACACACTCAACCATCGAACAGCCAGCCATTCACCACCATGCACATTCATTAACAAATACCTGAGTACATACATAAATGATTTTCATTGCAGCAGAGTTTTGTGAGAGAACACCCTGGAAACCATGTGTGTGTGTCCATGAGAGGTCTGGTTGACTGAAGTGTGGCAAACTCACACTGCATGGAGACCTGGCCCACCTGCCCAATGGCATGTCATGAAGCTGTTAAAATGACTGCATTAGGTCTGTATCTTTCAACTTTCATGATGTCTATGATATAATACAAGCAAGTTGCAGAGAAATGTGCATGGTAGGATCCTTAAAAAAAAGACGCACACCTCCCTCCATTTAATGGAAAATCTTTATGTGCTATTAAATAGGTGCATGAGCTTGCCAACATGTCTTACCTTGGGTAGGCAAGGGGAGGAAGGAGAGGGATGGGGAATTTTTTTTCATACTATAGTCTTAAGTTGTTTCACTGGTTGCAGAGAAACAAAGGAGCTGCAGAGAGCCCTTAGACTGCAGACCAAGAGCATGAGACAGAAAAGGCTGAGCCTCAGTTACTGCATCTGTAAAATGGGTGTAATAATATCCTCTTCAATGCTGAGGGTTAACTGAAGTAAGACATGTAAAATGGGCATTCAACAATGTTGGTAGTTATTATGGTTTAGAAATCAGTGTGATGGCATAGGTGACTATTTTTCACTAAAGAGTGATTGTCTTTTGAACACATTATTATGTGCTAGGTGGTTTAAAAGCATTTTCTCACTTGATCCTGTTAACAACTTCCTGAAGGCAACTGCTAGTATTATTCAGACTTGACAGATGAAGAGGGCTCAGAGGGTGAAACGTCCAGGCTCACAGCCAGGAAGTGGTAGTGCTGGACTTGAGTCAGCCTCCCGGCTCCACCGTCCCATGCAGTTCCACTGGGTGCACTTGTTTAAAGACAGGTAAGGGTAGCTTTGAATGTAACATCCTGCTCCAAGGACCACCGTGAGAGTGGCAGGACCCTCAGCAAGCATGGCCTGTTGAGCCTGCTCCTCTGTTTCAGCCCTCATTCCATCTCTCAGGAGGTTTCCCTCCTTCCTTCTGCAAATTCCTTTCCAGTCACCAAGGGAAACATCCTTAGCAAAGCATCTTTCCCCAGAAAGGCACGTGTGGCTTCATCCTCTCTCCCTATGTCACTGCCAGGGATTAGCATTGTCCCTAGAACTCAGCTGCCAGTCTCCCAAGACAGCCCCCTACTCTTTCCAACATGGGAAAGTGTATCCTCATGGGCCACGTGGCCCTTGCTGCTCAACCCTCTGCCTTCTGAGCCCTGAAACTGCCCTGCTGAGCCTATCCAGGCAGGGTCGGGAGAAGGAATCAGAGCTGCTCTCGTCTGCTTTTCATACAGGATTCCAGGCCAAACTGATTCCAATAAAGAAATCTACAGCACAATGGAAAACCATGGGCCAGGGTGTCCTAAGAACCAGCCCTCCAAGCCCTGGCAGGCCCAGACCCTGGGTTTGGGCCAGTTCCCAGTACAAGGACAGAACAGACACAATAATTTGAGAGTTCCAAGAAGGGCCCCTGAGGGAGGACTGCTTACCTCACTTTAAGGACAGTTTCTGTTCATTGCAAAATTACCAGAAGGACTTATTTCAAAGGGCCATGTGAGATGTTGGAGGGTAAACAGTCTCCCAGGAGAAATTCTGAGAAGGGTGAAGGTAGGGCAGGTTGTAGATGGTTTTGGTGCAGGGTCTCCAAGAATGAATCACTGGAGATTAGTGCCTTAGACCTTAGGTAAGGTGTCTTCCCTCCAGAGAAGCCATTCGAAGCTACTCTACACTTCCTCCTACCTTGAAAAAAGCCAATACCGACTGGATTATTTCTCAGCCTACAAGCACCAACTATGTGCCCTGTGTAAACACTGTGTGCCCTGCCCTTGGCATGCATCTCTGCACAGCCCCAAAGGTAGGGATCATTATTATCTCCATTTTGTAGATGAGAAAAGTAGGTTCAGAGAGGACTTGCCTTAAGTCATACAGCTGGTAGTTGGCAGAGCCAGGATTTGACCAGACAACCGGTTTACTTGAGTACTTTATAGATGTGTGACCTTGGCCAGGTTGCTCTCTCCAAGCTTAAGTTTCCTCAATTATACCAGAAGGATTACTACACAGTTATTCTGAGATTTGCACGAAATAGTGCACACTGTGTTTAGCACAAGGCCTAGTACAGTGTTCATAAAAGGCCAGCTATTATTATGAACTTCTAAGGGGCAAGGCTGAAATCTGGGTCTACATCCCCTAGACTCTGGAGAGCTGGCTTTTACAGCCACTACACAAAGTCAAGGGCTCTGATTTCTACCAGCCCCCAGCCCAAAGCCCGAGTTGCACTCCTAAGGAAGGGCTGTGGTCCATCCTAGGAAAATGAAACCATCCTTCAAACAAGTATTTTCTGGACGCTCCTGCCAGGAACTCCCAATAATTACATCATAACCTGCCCTCCCATTTGAGCTCATGGGGCAGGCTGGGGAGTGAAGTGCTCACCCTGTCAAGGCCATCTGACTAGAGCTGGCAGCACACTCATCGAGACCTCCCTGCCCAGCTGGCCCAGGGTCGTGGATCTGAGGAGCAGGAGGTGGGAGGTCAAGCAGTCCCCAGGGAGAGACCCCTTGGTGAAGGGAGTGCCCAGGGAGACAGGATGTCTGAGAAGCAGAATGTCATTTCTGCCATGGGGCCAGGCTGCATTGAGCCCACTGGCCGCCAGCTTCCCTTATGGCCAGCTCTGCCTACCTCGTGTTCCTCTTGGTGGCATGCTGAGCTCAAGACCAATGTCCATTGGCTTCTGTGATCTTGCATCCCTAAGAAACCCATATCCTCTCTGATGTACAGTCCTGGCAGAAAGTAGTGTGAGTGGCACCTGGACACCCGACAAAACGCCTAAGGCTACAGTGTCCTGTTGTGCAAGTTGCTTACTGCCCAAAAGCACTGAGCTGAGGGGTAGCAGGGTCTGAAATCCAGCCCATGTTCTGCTCACCGACCCTTGTGAATGCACAGAAGGGGCACCTTTTATTAATTCATCTCTCCAGAGCAGCCACCTCTTTCCAGTTTGTACCAAAGACCTTATGTGCTAGCAGTGGCCCTGAGGGGACACACATGTGCACACATACATACTGCTTACCAGTCAAACACGGGGATTCAGTCTCAGACTCTAGGTTAAGAAACACTAAACTACTAAATCAACCCTTTTCTCTTACAGGTGAGCACTTATCTCTGAGCCAGCAGTTAAAATGCCTGCAGGAAATCCATCTCTACAGGCTTTTCCGGACCCCTTGTCCTATTCGACCCCCTGCCCAGCTCCAGGATTAGGGCCCACCTGGGAGACTCACCTTGGCTAAGTAAGAAGTGTAGCCAGACAATCAACAAGAACAGCAGCAAGCCCACAGGCAGGCAGAGCCAGAACACCAGGAAAGAAAACGTGAGTTCGTTCATCAGCGGCACCAGAGGGTACTTCATCGTGCATGTGTGGCTCAACTCGGCCAGCGGGGCGGGCAGAGCTGCCCTGGGGACCTGCTGGGCTGGGCCATACTCTGCTCTCAGCCCAATTGTGACTGGGCTGGTGATGTAACAAGAAAGTCACAGTGTCCTTCAGCGGAGGGAGGGCTGTTTTGGACGAATGGGCAGGAGTTGGAGACAATTTGGCCAAGAACCAAAGCCCAGGCTTCCAGGCAGGCAGATTTAGGTTTGAATTCCTGCTAAGGTGCTATCTATTAGGTTCATGTGACACCTACCTGGATCCTCTTGTAAGGACAGAAATAATATTTACCTCACCAAGCTGCTAAAAGTTAGAAAATAAATGATGGGATAAACAGTGCCTCCAGGTGAGTGTCATATATTTGAGGTCATCACAGGTTCTGTCAGGAACCAGCCAGGCCCCAGGTCCTGGACTTGTGGCTCCACGGGCCCCGTTTACACTCTGGGAGTAGTGGGGACTGCTGCAAGCTGCATGGACCTTGCTGTATCCAAGACAGGCAGCTGCCGTAGCTCCAGCCAGTAAACTGCTCTGCGAGAAACACAGGTTCTGTATCGCCAGACCTCCCGACTTTTCCAAGAGAACCAAAAAATTTGGACTTTTATACGAAATCTCCCAATTTAAAAAGCTGACTCAAAACATTGTAGGTTAAACAAAATAAGTATGCCAGGCCAGACTGGTCACTGTGCTGCCATTTAAAAACTTTCTAACACTTAGGAGGCCCTCAATAAATGATTATTATCTAATCTGGAAGCTTTTGCACCTCTTATTAGGGTTTTGGGTGAGGAGCCTCTAAGGCCTTCACCCTGTTCCTCTATCTCCCAAGTGGGCAGCATACCTCCATATGCCAGGCCCTGTGGCAGGAAAGAGGCTCTAGACCTCCTGGGCCCAGCATCCTTGAGCTGGAGGGAGGCTCTGGGCAGGCTAAGAACCTGACAGGTGCAGGAAGTTCAGGAGAGGAGCGATGCGGAAACACCATATTCTCCAAAGGTCTTTGGACCACCTGTCTCGGTCACTGCCGGCAGGTAGGTGGGGCTGAAGGGTACTTATGAAACATGCTGAATCCTGTGCTCACCCTGCTCTAGAGTCAGAACTCCTGGTGAGGCTCAGGACTCAACAATTAATGAGCAACCAGTTTGCTTTAGACTTGATTTTGAGACCACGGCATCTCGTGGAATACAGGTTGGAAAGTTAGGCAGACCCAGTTCCAGGCTTGGGGAGACATGGGGTGGAAGGACCCCCTTATAGGAAGACACTGGCCCTGGAAGAAAGGCAAATCGGGTCAGTCATAGTACAATTAGGAAGGAGAGGGGACAGCAGATTAGAGGGAATCTTGGCCCAGTTGTGGGGTGACCAGTCCCCAGAAGAGAAGGCCGGGCAGGTGGTAATAGAATGAGTGCAAGAGCAGTGCCTTGGCAGGCTGTGCCACTCAGGGCCCAGAGCCAGGACCAGGAGCTGGATGGTCCGGATGGGGGTTGGCAGTGATTTCCTGGCACTGAGTTCTGAAGGGGCTGGGGTCAGAAAGGGCTGGGCATACATTTTCTTGCCAAATCCCAAAACAAGGTCACTGTGCAGTCAGCCCAAACAGAAGCTTCCCTGGCCACCAGGGCCCAGCTGGAGGTCCTTTGGGCAGAGCAGGTGTGGACACACAAATGCATGGAGGCACCTCCCAGTCCTGGCTCCCAGGTGCAGTTCAGTGGGGTTGCATATTAACATTATGTTGAGTCAGTGCCAACTCAGAGAAGGTGACTCCTGGCAGAGGCATGCACCATAACCATTCTCATCACTGTTTTGGCAAGTGGTACAACCACCCCACACGTGTGATCTAGGCATAAAGGTGTGACTCTGTCCCATGGAACCCTTACAGAAAACTCTATTCAAAGGGGCAGTGGGTGGTGGTGGGGTGACCTCCTCTGAGTTGCTCCCCTTTGCTGACTGCCCAGCCCTACCATAGCTCAGACTTTCTTTAGGGAGAGACATGGAACTGGCCACTTCCATGTTCCAAGACACAGAGACCCTGCCAGCCTATCAGTGACTGCGAGCCTCTGGAAGGCTTCTGTTGGCAGTGCTTTTATTATACAAGCTCCTCCCAGCACAGGCCAAATACTTTCCTTTTAAAATTAATCTAATTTTGAGTACATGAGAAACTACAAAACCAGGGTGAAAACCCACAGATCTAAATTACGAAAGGGCAGCCAAAGTACAGCAGATCCCACTGGAAAGAGTAAACTAGGAATACCTGTGTAGGAGCCAACCCCCAGGATGGAACCAAAAGCACACGTGACGTAATTACATAAGAATCTCCTTAAAATTTAATTGACTAAATGTAGTACATTCAATATTCCATGGGTTTCTTCTGGACAAAGGAGTGGCATAAATACCAAACAAGCCTCTGGGCCTTCTTCCCTAACCAACGAAGAGAGAACACAGGAGGCAAGGGACATGGGTACACCTTCGTATTTACATTTCGCCTTTACAATTCAGTGCCAGAAATATTTACAGAAAATACAATAAGAAAAAGATCATGTCTTGGCAACATACCGAAATTCATATAAACTGTATATATGATTTCAAGCAAATAATGATACTGCTTATTTTTTAGTCATAACTGCCAAGCCCTTCAGAGGAGAAAGATGTTCTTGGTCACTGTAAGGGACAAGGACTTGGGAAACTTGGATTGCTTCAACAAATATTTATTGGGCGCCTACTATATGCAAGGCACTGTGGAATCCCAAATTATACCTTTTCCCTCACCATTAAAAAAAGAAAAGCATCTGAAGAAGATGAGTTGATACTCTGAGAAAAACACTATACAGTACATGGCTTCTTTAGCTACCAAGAACCCAGTTTGATTCCACATTAAGCAGGTAGTTTACCTCCAATCTCTCCATCTCAGGAAAAGAAGTTATGGAAATTCTTAAAACAGACATCTAACTCAACTTACTGTCTCATGTAAACATGTAAGTCAACTCTTTTCAGGAAGATATAACCTGAATGGGTATTGTGGGGAACCACTGCCAGCAGGAGTGTCAAATTACCTCCAGCACATTTTTCACATCTACCACAGAACATGTCTGAGCAAGGATGACCTCCACTTTGGCTGAAATCCCACCTTCCAGTATCAATAAACACTCTGAAGACTCTGCCTCTCTGAATATCACTCTGCAGAGCCTGACGCCTGACAAATGCTTCCCCAGCTTATGTAGAAAGTAACTATTCATGAAGGTCTCACACATACAACCTGTAGGCAATCAACATTATTGACCAAAGATGTAGGTATTTTTTATTTATGAGTCCAGAGGAGAACAGGATACCCTGAAATAGAGGACATGGAAATGGAGGACAGCATGCATGTGTGTGTGCATGCGTGTGTGTATGTGTATGGCCACGGCAGGAGGAGAGCAACTGACCCGGTAACTGTTCCTTTCAAAGAGCTAATGGACAGGAGGAGGTCTCAGGATGATGCACTAAACAAAAGGGAGAGCTGGTTGAACAAGAAAAGGCAAAAGCCCTCCTCTCTTCCTCAGTGTTCCCAACCAGAGAGGAAGACGAAAGCCCCCATCTTCCAAATGTGATAAGGGACTATGAAGGGCTACCTGCCTCTATCCCCGGGATAGTGCTTTTTTCCTTATCACGAATGCCACATCCACCTACCTCCGGTACCATGTCATGTGCAGCAACTAAACTGTTTAAGCTACAGACCTAAATGGTCCTGGCTTCCCCCCAAAGGTTATGAACATATGCTAGCAAATTTATCAAATAGACTACTTAAGATTATTTATTAGGGACAAAATATGCTCTTTTGGCATGACTGTACTTAAAGTGATTTTTAATAAAGGCAGTTGGGTGAACTTAGTGACCATGAACTCAAACCCGTAGTAGTGAAAGGTCCAAAGGTTCTTACCACACTCCTGTTTTAGGTAGATGTTATTTTGAGCAGAAGAACAAGCACCTGATGAGGTATATGCATCCCATATTTGTTTGTGCTGTACACACTGGGGTTTCATGCCTTTGGGGGCTACATGAATAGTCCTGAATCTATCCCTCCTTCCCTGGGAGACCACAGTCTTTCAGATCACAAACTGCATTCAATAAAGCCCTTCACTTATCAAAGCTATTTGAATTACAAAAGGCTTGCCAGAAATTAGAGCAAATTGAAGGATCAGGAAACCTACTCCCAACACACACCACAGTACATTCTGCGACAGTAAAACCATGACAAAGATAAAAGTTTTGTCTGAAGAACCACACTGAGGAAGTACACCTGCATCAGTTCTTTTTAACCTCTGGAGTGTTTAAAGTTGCACATCAATTTTAAGTTTTTTGTGTCACGTTCACTAGAGCAAGGGCCCATTTTTCTCTTGAAATGTCAATCTGGAATTTCCATGAAAGTTGTTAAACCTTACCTTATACCTGCTGAGCTACTAAAACAATTTTAGAGTAGAACTTGCTAATCTTTATCATACATCCCCCTACCCCATACTACTATTTGGAAGTAAATCAGTTTATTGCCCAGATTAAAAAGAAAATCAATGACTGAATAATATTATACCCTGAATGGAAAATGGAGTTGTAGAAGGAGGAGTTTACCTTTACCTGAGCTTAAAGCAGACATGAAGTAAAGGGTATGGCAAACAAAGCCAAGAGCTGCCATGCCCACATTTCTTGTTCATAGATGACAAAATATGTACTTTCAGAATAGAAATATCTGCACAGGGATTAGGTCCTACACTACCCCCACGCTTAATTAAACTACCAACACATCAAACCAAACAGACCACTGTAGCCCTGACTTACAAAATCTACTAACATCAGAGTTCAAGTGGGAAATAATTCCATATACAACTGTGATCCCTCCTCTTTGGACTTTAAATGTCACTTATTTTCTTAACACAAAAAATATCTTAATAGAGAAGAAACACATAAAAATAGGGGAAACGAGCAGTGTATACTCTAGCATTGTAACAGGAATCCTTATAAGGATGTGCTGGGTCTAGCCACCTCAAAACATTTCTCCCTGGTGGAAAAGTAGCAGCGAGGAACACAAGTATTTCCACAACCTGGGCAGGGACTTGTGCCTTTATCTGGCAAAGTCCAAAAAACTGGACAATAGCCATTTTTAAAAGCAACCACCCAAGGAGGTGGTCGTCACTAATGTTGTTAATTATGATGAAATTCAGTAATTCTCTGGGAGAGATCTGAATTAGTAGCACTGAAAGGCTATTTCCTGAACCCCAAATTAGAATTCTTCATAAACTACTACAGGTTCCTGATTGGTCCTAAAATAAGAGACAATGGATAAAACCAGATAATTTTCAACCCTTGCTGTGGATTTACATTTCTCAAAATTTAACCAAGGAATTAAAAATGTCTAACCTGTCATTATGTCACCAAGCTAGACAGTAATGGAGAGGGTGGAGGCATTGCTGCTATCTCCCAACTTTTAACTCCACAACCTCCATTTGTATCCTTGTTAAAGGACAGGGCCATGCCTCCACCTTAGATCTGTTCCTGGGCTGCCCAAAACTGAGGCCTTCAGACAGATCTGTATAGTGATGAGATTGGTAACTTTTTGAAATGTGGAGAGAAAATATAAAATATTTTACTGTCAGACTTATCTGACAAAGAGCATTTATGTTCTTTATGTCAGTTTGACAGACGGATGACAATTAGATGACAAATGGACCTATGAGTGAGCAGAAAGTTGAGATTTCTTTCCTTCTCCTCCATGCTACTTTTAATACAAGTCTCTAAATGTTCTGGAAGATTCTGAGACAGATTTTAATTTGAACACAACCTCCTAAAAAAGTGAGGTATAAAACTATCTTCAATGTCTAATTTGGAAATTTGATACTACCAATGCACGTGTTTAACTAAGATGCATAAAAGCCTTCTCCTCAAAAGGCTTATATTTGACTAAAATTGTCACTTTTAAAAGAAAGTTTATGGCTAAAATGTGTATCATTATTACCAGCAGGAGTATGATTGTGTCTGGGAGCCCATTCACTAGAAAGCCAAAAGTCTTCTATCAAATGGGTTTATAATGTGTTTCTTCTACTCTGTTGGTTAAACAGTAAGCTCTTGGGGAGTGATTTGTTTTTATTTTTACAGTGATTACCTATCAAATTGTTTTGCTTGGATATTATAGTCCCAAAATGGAGTTCAATAATCCTAGACAGACAGTGGTCTAAGAACTGCAGTTCTTGAGTCCAACCTCCTGGAAAAGTGAAGTATAAAACTCTGGCTCCAACTGCTTATTCCGGTACTTGTTGACAATATCGGTGATTTTCTGTTTCCGGCGAACATGTGGTGGACTATAGGAGTCACTCTCCAATCTCTTTCTTCTACAGATATTAATTACAGTCTGCCTCACCAGAAAACCTTGAAAACAAAAGGGTTTTAAAGTGAGTGTCAATAGCTAGTCAACTAGGTGAACTACCAGTATTCAAGTTAACTACTTTCTGCAAACTCAAACTATTTCATTCCATTTGCAAAACTCCTCATACCCACAAAGACAGAAAGAGCTTTATTAAGATAAAACTATCAGAAGAAACATACAATGACAAGAAAGAACAGAATCAAAGTCTGGTTTGACAACCCAATTCCTGCCCTGGATTACAGCTATCTGCATTTTCCAATACTGGAACTTTGTGAATTACAGTTTTATTCATACTTTCTAGATTAAGTGTAATTCAAAACAGAACAAAACATGCTTCCTTTTAAACAAGAGCCACAGTGTTTTCTACATGTGGGACATATTAAGTAATATCATCATTTCCTAGTTTCTACTTCTTTTTGATCCATAAAAATGTTAAGGAAAAAGAAAACCTTAACCCTTCAGCCACATATGAAGACCATACCAAGTGCTCGCCTGCTGACAATCATTCCATCCACGAGAGGGATGACCATGTTAAATTTTCCAGTGGCTCCTTGAATTTTTATCCGGAATAATCCAGTGTTTAAAGGGTGGATAAAGATGACAGGAACTTCTTTTTCAAGAGTGGTAGATCTTAGGAAAAGAAGAAAAAAACTCTTTTTACCTCACACAGATATATATGAGTTGAATCCTGCCATGTGTAAAGTAAGAATATCAAGGGGACTTGTTGCTGGGCAGTGGTTTGAGAAGCGCTAAGGATCATTCTCTTCAGCATCCTCTTTCTGGAGCCAAGGTTGCTGTCCCTTGCCATCACCTGGCCCTAAATACTCGTCACCAGTTGGGCTTTTAAGCCGAGAAAATGGGGCTAAGAAATGTACTTAGAAAATTCTAAGAGGGAAGTTTGTAACAATACAGGCCTATCTTAATACACAAGAAATATCTCAAATAAGCAATCTAACCCTACACCTAAAAGAACTACAAAAGAACAAACAAGGCCCCAAGTTAGTAGGGGGAAGGAAATAATGAAGATCACAGCAAAAATAAATCAACTAGAGACTAAAAAAAACAAAAAATCAATGAAACTAAGACCTGGCTCTTTGAAAAGATAAACACAACTGGAAAACCTTTAGCTAGACGCATCAAGAAAAGAAGAAAGAGGATGCAAATAAATAAAATCCAAAATGAAAAGAAGAGAGGTTACAACTGATTTCATAGAAATACAAATGATTATAGGTCACTGTGAAAAAAATATATGCCAACAATCTGGAGGACAGAAGAAATGGACACATTCCTAGAACGATGCAATCATCCAAGACTGAACGAGGCAGAAACTGAAATTCTCAACAAACTGATTACTAGTAACAAAATTCAATAAGTAATCAAAACACTCCGAACAAAGTTTGAGACCAGATGGCTTTACAGAATAACTCCACCAAATATTTAAAGAGTTAACACCTATACTTCTCAAACTATTCCAAAAAATTTAAGAGGAAGGAAAGCTTCCAAAATCATACTGCAAGGCCAGCATCACACTGAGACCAAAACCAGACAAAGACATGACAAAAAAAAAAATTCCAGACCAATATCCTAAATGAACAGATGCAAAAATCCTCAAAAAATATTAGCAAATCAAATTAAAAAATACACTAAAAGGATCATTCTCCACAACCAAGTGGGATTTATTCTAGGGATGCAAGGATGGTTAAAAATCTGCAATGTGATATACCACATTAACAAATGGAAAGATAAAAACCATATGATCATTTCAAAAGATGCTGGAAAAGCATCTGACAAATTCAATACCCACTCATGATAAAAACTCTCAACAAAGTGGGTATAGAGGGAACATATCTCAACATAATAAAGGCCATACACAACAAACACACAGCTAACATCATACTAAGTGGTGAAAAGCTGGAAGTTTTCCTCTAAAATCAGGAATGAGACAAGGGTGCCCACTCTCACTACTGTTATTCAACATAGTACTGTAAGCCCTAGCCACAGCAATCAGACAAGAAATAAATGGCATCCAAATTGGTAAGGAAGAAGTAGAACTGTCACTGTTTGCAGATGACTTGATGAAAACTATTAGAATTAATGAATGGATTCAGGAAAGTTCTAGGACACAAAATCTTTAGACAGAAATCTGTTTGCATTTCTTTATACAATAACGAACTAACAGAAAGAGAAACTGAGGAGACAATCCCATTTACAATTGCATCAAAAAGAATAAAATACCTAGGAATAAATTAACCAAGGAGGTGAAAAGACCTGTACTCTGGCAACTCTAAGATATTGTTAAAAGAAGTTGACGACAACACAAATAAATGGGAAGATTTTCCATGCTCATAGCTAGAAAACATTATTGTTGTTAATATGGCCACATTACCCAAAACAATCTACAGATTTAATGTTATCCCTATCAAATACCGATGGCATTTTTCACAGAACTAGTGCAAATAATCCCTAAATTTATGTGGAAGCACAAAAGACCCCAAACAGTCAAAAACAATGTTCAGAAAGAAAAACAAAGGTGGAGGTATCCCATGCCCTGATTTCAAACTATACTACAAAGCTAAAGTAATCAGCACTGGTACTGGCACAAAAATAGACACACAGATCAATGGAACAGAATAGAGAGTCCAGAAATAAATCCATGCTTATAGGGCTAATTAATATATGGCAAAGGAGGCAAGAATATACAATGGAGAAAAGATAGTCTCTTTAGTAAACGGTGTTGGGAAAACTGGACAGCTACATGCAAAAGAACAAAACTAGATCAGTGTTTTATACCACACATAGTAATAAACTTGAAATGGATTAAAGACCTAAATATATGACCTGAAACCATAAAACTCCTAGAAGAAAACATAGGCAATAAACTCTTGAACATCAGCATTCATAATTTTTTTCTGGATATGTCTACCCAGGCCAGGGAAACAAAAGCAAAAAAAAAAAAAAAAAAAAACCAAGTGGGACTACATCAAACTAAAAAAAGCTTTTGCATAGCAAAGTAAACCAACAAAATGAAAAGGCAACCTACTGAATGGGAGAATATATCTGCAAATGATGTATCTGATAAGGGGCTAATATTCAAAATATATAAAGAACTCATACACCACCAGAAAAACAAATAATCTGATTAATTAATGGGCAGAGGGCCTGAATGGACATTTTTCCAAAGAGGACATACAGATGGTCAAAAGACACATGAAAAGATATTCAACATCACTAATCATTGGGGAAATGGAAATCAAAACCACAATGAGATGTCACCTCACCTCACACAAGTCAGAATGGCTAGTATTAAAAAAAAAAAACAAGAAATAACAAGTGTTGGTGAGAATGTGGAAAAAGGAAACCTTTGTCGACTGCTGGTGGTAATGTAAACTGATAAAGCCACTATGGAAAGCAGGATGGAAATTTCTCAAAATGCTAAAAACAGAAATACCGTATGACCCAGTAATTCCACTTCTGGGAATTCACCCAAAAACAAAATCACTACTTTGAAAAGATACATGCATCCCTATGTTTCTTGCAACATTATTTAAAATAGCCAAGATACGGAAGCAACCTAAGTATCCATTGATAGATGAATGAATAAAGAAGATGCAGCAACATACATACAATGGAATATTACTCAGTCTTTAAAAAGAATGAAAGCCTGCCATTTGCGACAATGTGGATGGACCTAGAGAGTATTATGCTCAATGAAGTAAGTCAGATAAAGACAAATATCATATCATTTCATTTATATGTGGAATCTAAGAAACAAAGCAAATAAATGAACAAACAAAACAAACAGACTCATAAACACAGAGAACAGATTAGTGGTGGACATGGGTGGATGTTGGGTAAAGAGGATGGGCAAATAGATGAAGATAAAATTGGACAAATTTCCAATTATAAAATAAATTAGTCACAGAGATATAACAACATAGGAAATACTGTCAATAATACTGTAATATCTTCATATGTTGACAGATGGTAACTGCACTTACTGTAGTGAGCATTTAGAAATGTATGTAATTGTTGAGTCACTGTATTGCACACCTGAAACCAATGTAATATTGCATATCAACTATACTTCAATTTAAAAAACTGTGCTTAGAAAATCAATGGGAACATAGGGTGGAAGGGAAGGCCAAAGAATTCTATTGTGAAGAGCTATGAATCTAGCAACCCGCTACGGGACTTTCACTTAGTTCTTCCTTCATATAGGGAAGAAAAGTGGGGCTGCCCAGAATGCAGGGCATTCCACCGCAGTCAAAGCTGGCATATCGGAGCAGAAGTGCGAATACAGCTTAGACCCATTATGGGAAACCCTGATAGAATTTTTTTTCAGGAGAGGTGGGAGGACGTTGAGGTGGCCATTAGTCTGGGGCAGCTGCAAGTGTACGCCTCAGCAGAGAAGATAAATGGCCCCATCTTGGCAGGCCCAAAAGCACAGGTAATGGGTGCTAAGGTTGTAACTGCACCTTTAGAAGACTGAGTTACACATCATGTGTCTGGGATATATGCCAATGCATCTAGAGGTACCCATGTTACTCTGAGGTGCTACTCATCATGGTTTGTTTTTGGAGGTGTTTTTTGCAACACAATGAGCTTTCTTTTCATATAGGTAAAGTGATACTGGTCAAAGCAACACTGAGTAAATTTTCAATACATTAAATAAAAATCAATCCTACAGTAATTCTGTACCTAAGATAAATTCTAAACTTTGCTAATCTAGCAATAAAATACGAATTTTAAAGTCTAGTTATATTAGTACTTTTGACCTAAAAAGATTAAACAGCAAAAAACAGTACAAGACACTTAAAAATTCTCCTCCAAACTAGTTCTTGAAAAGTCTACTTCATGAAGACTACTTTAGTCTCTTCAGCAAGTCAGTGTCATGGAGGAAAAAAGAAAAAAAAAGGATGCTGATTAAAAGAGACTGAAAGAATTTTCACCACAAGTGAGGTCCTGCAGTGCAATCTGGTTTGAACAAACTAGCTTTATGTAAAGGGTATTTTAGAGAAAATGGAGAAATTTTAATATAAACTAAGGATGAAATTAAGGAATTGTTACTAATTTTATTGTTGTGATAGTTATCTTTATCTAGTTGAAAAGTGTTCTTACTTTTTAGAGATGCATATGTAGTGTATAAAGTATGTTAGGATATCTGTAATTTGCTTTAATGTATTTTGGCATTAAAAACATGTAAGTTTTAAGAATGACTTGTCTTCTTGTAGAATTTAAAAATGGCAATGTCAAACCATCTTTACTCACTTCATTTCTATAACAATAATCTAAGTGTTAAAGTAAATCCATCTTACATGGAATACAAATCAGATCACATAAATAGAAGGAATTCACTCAAAGTTAATATATCAAGTTTAGCTTGTTATCAAGGGTAGTTCTGTGATGTGTAAGATGAGGTCAGAATTTGGGGTCAGAGGCCTGGGTTCAGAACACTTTCTCCTTCAATTACTAGATATGTGATGCTGAGGAATAACCTCCATAAACCTGTTTCATCCCATATGAAAAATGGACATGATAATCATACTTCTTGGAACTATTTTAAAGTATTTGTTTAAACTTTTTAACTGCTATCTATCCAGAATGTTCTGACCAATTTAACTTCTTTCTAATATTGCTACTCTATTATCAGTCTTCATTAATACTTAATTGCCTTTACTCCATTTCTCTTTTTGCTGCAGATAAATGTAAAACAGCAATTAATTATGCCATTTAAATATGCTTGGTAACTTGATTACTCTGTGTATTTATTTACCAACTTTTTTGATGTTTTTCCATGATTGTTATTTTCTTATTGCCTTCATCTCTTTTGTTTCACTATGTCTTTGTTTCTTTATTAAACTGTAATCAACATATTATAAGAAGCAGGTTTCTCTATGCTTAAAGAGAAGATAACAAACTTCAATAAAAGATGTTTGTACCTCAGAGACGTGCTACTATTTGCAGTAGTTTCCACACCAGTACTAATCTCTGTCATCAGGTCTGAGAGGGGAAAATTTTCTGAAAGAAAATAACAGCATTACAATGAACATCTCTCCACATTTCCTAAATAAATTACAGGATATCTACTTTCCTAATATCTTTCAAGAAGTTTGCAACAAATATATGGATTGTGCTATCTTAAAATATATAATCCTAACAATTCCTTACAAAATTAAAAAAATTCTCCCTCAATACATATTTTAGCTAAGTTCATCTAAGCAGAGAGTATGTAGGAAACATGATCTATGATCTTTGACAGTTTGTTTGGAAAGTAACTATGACATTTTCCCGCAAACACCTGAGGCTGAGATTTTGGGCTAAGTATGCATTTCTAATGCTCTTATGTTGCTTACATAAAAATCATGAGAAACTTATCCACAGCAGAATTCCAAAGGACAAATTAATCTTTATACTAAAACTAGACAGTAGGGAGAGTGGAGAGAAGGCAAGGGAAGTACTCTCCCTTCCCCTTTTCAGAAGCCCCAGGGTGACTGGGAGCTATGTGCAGTGGGACCAACTGGTCCCAAACCATTAACTGTGATACCAAGAATAGCTAAAGGCTTTATATCTACTAATCTCATCAAATCTTCACAACTATGAAAGAAATGCCATGTCTCCATTTAACTGATGAGTAATCTAAGGCCTAAAGAGTGGTGGAGCTGGGATGCAAACCCAGGCTTGTTGAACTCTAATCCCAGCTCCTGGCCACCACACCATGCCTATGCTGCCCCTCCCTTTAGACATTTAGCAAGTCACTGTCATTCTATTATAATTTTAGTTACAGATAAAGTCTTTACGTAGTACCTATATCATCATAGCGTTCCACCCAGACCACAGAAACTCTTGTCTCAGGTCCAAGGGGAGGCACGGGGCGACCCTGAGGCAGCTTCTTCATTCTGGAACTGGGACTGAGCTATACCAGGCAGAGAAAAGCAGAGAAGAGAGAAGACCAAATAAAAAGAACAGGCTTAATAAAACTATCCAAACACACATTCATCAAACTGTCCAGTGTTAAGTATCAGGTCATGGGAAATCACTTCAGAAAAAAAGTGTGAAATATATTTGCAAACAAGCTCTTCTTTGGCTCTTCTGTTTATCAAGTCTCAACCTAGAACAAAGGCATGAAGGCCTTAAATTTTAAAAAGAAAAAAGGTAAAGAATATTGAATAATTATAATTTACATTAATTTTAGAATAAAACTTTCAGGCAATGTCTTAATAAGGGCTTAAAAGGATTTGAGCCTATCTCAATGGCCAGAACGTATTATGCTTTCCCCATCACTGCAACATCACCAATTTACTTGAGGATCCTAATTTCTAAAATGTCCCATCAGCAAGTTATTCTTAGTTCTCAGACCAAATGTTTCCTACTGCAATCTAGGCCAAAAAAATTCCTTTCTCTTGTGAGCAGAAAGCAAAAAAGAGTGACTTAGGTCTTTGCTATCAAGCAGTTTGCTTTTGCCTCCTCTGTCCACCAAATTGGCTTTCTGTTTCTTTGAAAGGCTAGCAGGACTAAACGGCTCCCTTTTAGCAAACTGACCCTCTGAGCCCCACACTTTTTAGGGCATGCAAAAGGGTTGAGTTTACGCTAATGCCCGAAACAAAACTGTGTAGAGTATGGAGAATCCCATACTTGTGCTGAATTTTTAAAAATAAGACTGCTTTATTAGCACAGAAATATAATTGTCTTTACCAGATGACCAGACCTTGGCAACTCTGCCAGATTCTTGTTTCTATTTCCATTTCAGCATTCATAAAAATGACTGAACAAGAAATCTTCACTAAACTACTGGCAACACCCCGCCACAACACCCAGAGACTATTTTCTTGGCATCATGGCTCTTAATCAGCTTTGAGTCTCTAACTTTCTCCATCTCTGATTTCCAGCTGTAGATTTAAAGGGTTCCTGTGATTAGGTCAAGCCTACCTGGATATCTCCCCTTTAACTCAAAGGAATCTTAATTTTACCCAGATAAGGTAACATAATCGCTATCATATTCACAAGTTCTACCCACACGTAAGGGGAGGACATTATACAAGGGCAAGAGTCACTGGGTATTATCTTAGGATTCTGCCTAACACAGTGATGTTTTTTCCTGCAACCTTGCTAAACTCACTCAATGCATCTAATAGATTTTTAAAAATAGGTTCCTCAGGGTTTTCTACATACATGCTCAAGTCATCTGCAAATAACATAGTTTTATTTCTTCCTTTCCAATCTTTATACATTATTTCTTTTTCTCATTTTATTTCTCTGTATTGGGCCTCCACTACCATGTTGAAAAGAAATGGTGAGAGTAGAAATCCTTGCTTCATGCTCCATTCAGGGAGAAAGCATTCAAGAATGATGTATAAGTATAATGTTAGCTGTAGGTGTCCAGTAGAGCTCTGTTTTGGGTTGAGGAAGTTCCTTTCTATCCAATTTGCTGCAAGTTTTTCTGGTGAATGAAATGTTGAACTTCAGTCAAATTCTTTTTCTGCGTCTATTGAAATGATATGATTTTTCTTTTTTTAGTTTCTTAGTCTGCAAAGAATAAGTGATAAATAAAAACAAGGTGGTGTAAGAGTGTCATGTTTTGGACTTTAAGGGATAAGTATGTTGGTATTCAGAAAATTAGTGAAGCAGCAGCTAATCACTGCTATCAGATCTGGCTAAAATCCTGGATCACCATCCAATACTGGTTTGTTCATCTCTGATACCAAACTGTACTCTGTGAAACCTTTTTAAATATAGCAACTCCTGATTTTCTTTTTCTTTTTTTTAATATTATTTCTTTATTAAGGTATTATTGATACACACTCTTATGAAGGTTTCACATGAATAAACAATGTGGTCACTACATTTACCCATATTATCAAGTCCCCACCCATACCCCAATGCAGTCACTGTCCATCAGTGAAGTAAGATGCCACAGATTCACTATTTGCCTTCTCTGTGCTACACTGTTTTCCCCGTGATCCCCCACACCATGTGTACTAAACAAAATACCCCTCAAACCCCTTCTCCCTCCCTCCCCACCCGCTCTCCCACACCCCTCCCCTTCGGTAACCACTAGCTCCTTCTTGGAGTCTCTGAGTCTGCTATTTTGTTCCTTCAGTTTTGCTTCGTTGTTATACTCAACAAAGGAGGGAAATCATTTGTTACTTGTCTTTCTCCACCTGGCTTATTTCACTTAGCATAATATCCTCCAGCTCCATCCATGTTGTTGCAAATGGTAGGATTTGTTTCTTTCTTATGGCTAAATACTATTCCACTGCGTATATATACCACATCTTCTTTATCAATTCATCTACTGATGGACACTGAGGTTGCTTCCATATCTTGGCTGTTGTAAAAAGTGCTGCAATAAACAGAGGGGTGCATATGTCTTTTTGAATCTGAAAGTTGTATTCTTTGGGTAAATTCCAAGGAGTGGGATTCCCCGGTCAAATGGTATTTCTATTTTTAGTTTTTTGAGGAACCTCCATATTGCTTTCCACAATAGTTGAATTACCTTACATTCCCACCAGCAGCGTAGGAGGGTTCCCCTTTCTCCGCATCCTTGCCAGCATTTGTTGTTCTTAGTCTTTTTGATGAGGTGATATCTCATTGTGGTTTTAATTTGCATTTCCCTGATGGTTAGTGATGTGGAGCATCTTTTCATGTGTCTGTTGGCCATCTGAATTTCTTCTTTGGAGAACTGTCTCTTCATATCCTCTGCCCATTTTTTAATCGGGTTATTTGCTCTTTGGGTGTTGAGGCATGTAAGTTCTTTATATATCTTGGATGGTAACCACTTGTCAGATATGTCATTTACAAATGTATTCTCCCATACTGTAGGATGCCTTTTTGTTCTGTTGATAGTGTCCTTTGCTGTACAGGAATTTTTTAGTTTGATGTAGTCCCATGAGTTCATTTTTGCTTTTGTATCCCTTGCTCAAGGAGATGCGTTCAGGAAGAAGTTCCTCATGCTTATATTCAGGAGATTTTTGCCTATGTTGTCTTCTAAGAGTTTTATGGTTTCATGACTTACATTCAGGTCTTTGTTCTATTTTGAGTTTACTTTTGTGTATGGGGTTAAACAATAATCCAGTTTCATTCTCTTGCATGTAGCTGTCCAGTTTTGCCAACACCAGCTGTTGAAGAGGCTGTCATTTCCCCACTGTATGTTCATGGCTCCTTTATATTAATTGACCATATATGGTTGGGTTTATATCAGGGCTCTCTAGTCTGTTCCACTGGTCTATGGGTCTGTTCTTGTGCCAGTACCAAATTGTCTTGATTACTGTGGCTTTGTAGTACAGCTTGAAGTCGGGGAGCATAATCTCCCCAGCTTTATTCTTCCTTGTCAGGATTGCTTTGGCTATTCGGGGTCTTTTTTGGTTCCATATGAATTTTAGAACGATTTTCTCTAGTTCGTTGAAGAATGCTATTGGTATTTTGATAAGAATTGCACTGAATCTGTAGATTGTTTTAGGCAGGATGGCCATTTTAACAATATGAATTCTTCCTATGCATGAGTACAGGATGTGTTTCCATTTATTGGTATCTCCTTTAAATTCTCTCATGAGTGTCTTGTAGTTTTCATAGGATAGGTCTTTCACTTCCTTGGTTAGGTTTATTCCTAGGTATTTTATTCTTTTTGACACAACTGTGAATAGAATTGTTTTCCTGATTTCTCTCTCTGCTAGTTCATTGTTAGCGTATAGGAATGCCACAGATTTCTGCTTATTAATTTTGTACCCCGCAACTTTGCTGAATTCAGATATTAGTTCTAATAGTTTTGGAGTGGATTCTTTAGGGTTTTTTTATGTACAATATCATGTCATCTGCAAACAGGGACAGTTTTACTTCTTCCTTGCCAATCTGGATGCCTTTTATTTCTTTTTTTTAATTTTTCTTTTGGTATTGTTAATGTACAATCATTTGAACATTATGGTTACTAGACCCTCCTATTATAAAGTCCCGTCCACATACCCCACTACACTCACTGTCCATCAGCATAGTAAGATGCTATAGAATCGTTACTTGTCTTCTCTATAAATACTGCCTTTCCCGTGTCCCCCGCCGCTGCATTATGTGTGCTAATCGTAACGTCCCTTTTCCACCCCTTATCCCTCGCTTCCCACCCATCCTCCCCAGTCCCTTTCCCTTTGGTAACTGTTAGTCCATTCTTGGGGTCTGTGAGTCTGCTGCTGTTTTGTTCCTTCAGTTTTTCCTTTGTTCTTATACTCCACAAATGAGTGAAATCATTTGATACTTGTCTTTCTCCGCCTGGCTTATTTCACTGAGCATAATACCCTCTAGCTCCATCCATGTTGTTGCAAATGGTAGGATTTGTTTCCTTCTTATGGCTGAATAATATTCCATTGTGTATATGTACCACACTTCTTTATCCATTCATCTAACTATGGACACTTAGGTTGCTTCCATTTCTTGGCTATTGTATATAGTGCTGCGATAAACATAGGCGTGCATATGTCTTTTTCAAACTGGGCTGCTGCATTCTTAGGGTAAATTCCTAGGAGTGGAATTCCTGGGTCAAATGGGATTTCTATTTTTAGTTTTTTGAGGAACGTCGATACTGCTTTCCACAATGGTTGAACTAGTTTACATTCCCACATGCCTTTTATTTCTTTGTGTTGTCTGATTGCCATGGCTAGAACCTCCAGTACTATGTTGAATAGAAGTGGGGAGAGTGGGCATCCTTGTGTTGTTCCCGATCTTAACGGAAAAGGCTTTCAGCTTCTTGCTGTTAAGTATAATGTTGGCTCTGGGTTTGTCATATATGGCCTTTATTATGTGAAGGTACTTGCCCTCTATACCCATTTTGTTGAGAGTTTTTATCAAGAATGGATGTTGAATTTTGTCAAATGCTTTTTCAGCATCTATGGAGACGATCATGTGGTTTTATCCTTCTTTTTGTTGATGTGGTGGATAATGTTGATGGATTTTCGAATGTTGTACCATTCTTGCATCCCTGGAATAAATCCTACTTGATCATGATGGATGATCTTTTTGATGTATTTTTGAGTTCGATTTGCTAATAGTTTGTTGAGTATTTTTGCATCTATCTTCAACAGGGATATTGGTCTGTAATTTTCTTTTTTTGTGGTGTCTTTGCCTGGTTTTGGTATTAGAGTGATGCTGGCCTCATAGAATGAGTTTGGAGGTAATCCCTCTTCTTCTACTTTTTGTAAAACTTAAAGGAGAATGGGTATTAGGTCTTCACTAAATGTTTGATAAAATTCAGGGGTGAAGCCATGTGGTCCAGGCGTTTTGTTCTTAGGTAGGTTTTTGATTACCAGTTCAATTTCGTTGCTGGTAATTGGTCTGTTCAGATTTTCTGTTTCTTTCTGGGTCAGCCTTGGAAGGTTGTATTTTTCTAGAAAGTTGTCCATTTCTTCTAGGTTATCCTGTTTATTAGCATATAATTTTTCATAGTGTTCCCTAATAATTCTTTGCATTTCTGTGTGTCCGTAGTGATTTTTCCTTTCTCATTTCTGATTCTGTTTATGTGAGTAGAGTCTCTTTTTTTCTTGATAAGTCTGGCTAGGGGTTTATCTATTTTGTTTATTTTCTCAAAGAATCAGCTCGTGCTTTCATTCATTCTTTCTGTTGTTTTCTTCTTCTCGATTTTATTTATTTCTGCTCTAATCTTTATTATGTCCCTTCTACTGACTTGGGCCTCATTTGTTCTTCTTTTTCTAGTTTCGTTAATTGTGAGTTTAGACAGCTCATATGGGATTGTTCTTCTTTCCTGAGATAGGCCTGTAGTGCAATATACTTTCCTCTTAGCACGGCCTTCGCTGCGTTGTACAGATTTTGCAGTGTTGAATTATTGTTGTCATTTGTCTCCATATATTGCTTGATCTCTGTTTTTATTTGTCATTGATCCATTGGTTATTTAGGAGCATGTTGTGAAGCCTCCATGTGTTTGTGGGATTTTTCATTTTCTTTGAATAATTTATTTCTAGTTTCATACCTTTGTGGTCTGAGAAACTGGTTGGTACAATTTCAATCTTTTTGAATTTACCGAGGTTCTTTTTGTGGCCTAGTATATGATCTATTCTTGAAAATGTTCCATGTGTACTTGAGAAGAATGTGTATTCTGCTGCTTTTGGGTGTAGAGTTCTGTAGATGTCTGTTAGGTCCATCTGTTCTAGTGTGTTGTTCAGTGCTTCTGTCTCCTTACTTACTTCCTGTCTGGTTGATCTGTCCTTCAGAGTGAGTGGAGTGTTGAAGTCTCCTATAATGAATGCATTGGATTTTATTTCTCCTTTTAATCTGTTAGTATTTATTTCACATATGTAGGTGCCCCTGTGTTGGGCGCATAGATATTTATAATGGTTGTGTTTTCTTGTTGGATTGACCCTTTTACCATTATGTAATGTCCTTCTTTGTATCTTGTGACTTTCTTTGTTTTGAAGTTTATATTGTCTGATACAAGTACTGCAACTCCTGCTTTTTCTTCCCTATTATTTGCATGAAATATCTTTTTCTATCCCTTCACTTTTAGTCTGTGAACGTCTTTGGATGTAAAGTGAGTCTCTTGTAGGCAGCAGATGGGTCTTGTTTTTTTATCCATTCAGTGACTCTATTTCTTTTGATTGGTGCATTCAGTCCATTTACATTTAGGGTTATTATCGATAGGTATGTACTTATTGGCATTGCAGGCTTTAGATTTGTAGTTACCGGAGGTTCAAGGTTAACTTCCTTACTATCTAAGAGTCTAACATAACTCACTTAATATGCTATTACAAACACAATCCAAAGGTTCTTTTTCTTTCTTTTTTTCTTCCTCCTCCATTCTTTATATATTAGGTATCATATTCTGTACTGTTTGTCTGTCCCTTGATTGACTTTGGGGATAGTTAATTTAATTTTGCATTTGCTTAGTAATTAGCTGTTCTACTTTCTTTACTGTGGTTTTATTACCTCTGGTGACAGCTATTAAACCTTAGGAACACTTCCATCTATAGCAGTCCCTCCAAAATACACTGTAGAGATGGTTTGTGGGAGGTAAATTCTCTCAACTTTTGCTTCTCTTGAAATTGTTTAACCCCTCTTCAAATTTAAATGATAATCTTGCAGGATAAAATATTCTTGGTTCAAGGCCCTTCTGCTTCATTGCATTAAATACATCATGCCACTCCCTTCTGGCCTGTAAGGTTTCTGTTGAGAAGTCTGATGATAGCCTGATGGGCTTTCCTTTGTATGTGATCTTATTTCTCTCTATGGCTGCTTTTAATAGTCTGTCCTTATCCTTGATCTTTGCCATTGTAATTACTATATGTCTTGGTGTTGTCTTCCTTGGGTCCCTTGTGTTGGGAGATCTGTGCATCTCCATGGCCTGAGAGGCTATCTCCTTCCCCACATTGGGGAAGTTTTCAGCAATTACCTCCTCAAAGACACTTTCTATTCCTTTTTCTCTCTTCTTCTTCTGGTACCCCTATAATGTGAATATTGTTCCGTTTGGATTGGTCACACAGTTCTCTCAATATTCTTTCATTCTTAGAGATCCTTTTTTCTCTCTGTGCCTCAGCTTCTTTGTATTCCTCTTCTCTAGTTTCTATTTCATTTAATGTCTCCTCCACCATATCCAATCTGCTTTTAATACCGTCCATTGTGCTTTTAACGACTGGATCTCTGACTGGAATTCATTCCTGAGTTCTTGAGTATCTTCTGTACCTCCATGAGCATGCTAATGATTTTTATTTTGAACTCCCTTTCAGGAACAGTCATGAAGTTGATGTCATTTAAATCTTTCTCAGGAGTGGTATTAATAACTTTACTCTGAACCAGATTCCTTTGGCGTTTCATATTTGTATTTGGCGCCCTGTAGTGCCCAGAAGCTCTACTCTCTGGAGCTCCTCAGCCCCTGAAGCAATGTCAGGGTTCACAGGGGCGTGGTATTGGTGTCTGGAGGGGAGGAAAGAGCTGTTTCCTGCTACCAGGCTGCTATGTGTGTCTCCACTGCCTGAACCAGTGGGCTGAGCACACAGGTATAAGCCTCTATGCTTTGCATTTGTAGTTGCTGTAGACAGATCTTCCCTCTGGCTGGCCTAACGCCAGGGTAGGGTTTGCCGGTTTGCAAGCCAGGTGGGGCTGGCCAGAAGAAAGGTGAAGTAGGCTACGTATCACAGAAGGGATCCTTGGAGCTGTGTAGCCAGTCAGGAAGGTGGAGCACCTGAAGATCGTCTAAGGAGGAAGATTTCTTTTTCCTCCTTAAATATGAGAGTCTATATGGCAAAGCTCCCAACCTGCTAGGCAGAGTGCACCTGGACAATTTTGTCTACCTGTCCTCTCTCCTGAGCAGTAAGCTCTGTGCAATCCTTGCCCCTTTAGCAGCTCTCTTGCTACGGGCTTCCTTGTTAGGAAGTCTTTTAGACTGCTGACCTTTCTTTTGTTCCAGAGCAGCTGGAAACGGATCCCTGCTTTCCACAAGTGGCTGGAATCTCAGTCTCTCCAGGAATTCTGCCTGTCTTAGCTTTCCAACCCCGTAATCATGAGAGTATCATGCAAGCACCATGAATTGTAGGTTTGTGCTCCCAGAGCACATCTCCAGAGTTAGGTATTCAGCAGTCCCAGGCCTCCACTCCCTCCCTGCTCCATTTCTCTTCCTCCTGCCAGTGAGCTGGGGTGGGGGAAGGGCTTGGGTCCTGCAAGGCCACAGCTTTGGTACGTTACCCTGTTCTGTGAGGTCTGCTCTTTTCTCCAGGTGTATGCAGTCTGGCACAGTCCTCTTTCCTGTTGCTCTTTCAGGATTAGTTGTATTAATTATATTTTCGTATTATATGTGGTTGTAGGAGAAAGCCTGTATCTCACCTCTCACGCTTCCATCTTTAATCTTCCCCTCCAACTCCTGATTTTCAAAATCTGTCTACTTCTGAGGGTCTTACACAACTTAATTTTTTTCCAAAATCAATTTTAAAGGTATAAACCTCTCCTGTATTCCCTTTTAAGTGTATGTTTAACATGTTATAAACAATTTTCACCATGGAAGGAGCCAAATTAAAATTCTGTACAAAGAAAGAATTGCTTCTGTCAGGTTTACACTTCATCTTTCTTACTGTTTGTTGTGAATCATCTTCTCACACTTATGAACTGATCCTACACTCTTGCTATCACTCACTTGGTCACTTTCCAGTAAAGATTAAGAGATAGCATGAGAGGAAAACACAGATAAAGACCTAACATCTAATGACAAAATAAGAGAAAAGCATGAAAGCAAAATGCTCTCTTCTTGTAGTAGCTGCTATGTGTCTCACTCAGTGTGTTTATTCATACACTGGGCTATTCTCCAAAGTGCTATCATCTGTATACAGTCAGACTTATTTCAGTTGAATGTTACATGATTAAAGATGTGGAATGTACAGCCATGGCTATATAGCTTTAGTGGCTATTTCAGGGACCAAATAAAAACCTAGGCTTGAGAAGTAATGGGTGAGAGAACCAAGCATGGTACTAGGATGGCTAAATCAAGGGAACAACAGAAGCTGTCTTAAAATAACCTATGTGTTGCAAGCTGAAAAGAAAAAGAAAAAGAAAATTGTGAGAACGTGATTTTAAAATACTACATACTAACCAGTCAGTACTGCTATAACTACTATCTGGGATAAAGTAAAAGCTTTTCAGGCATGATTATGTATTACTCCCATTGCAGTACAAAATTTTGGCGATATATTCACAAAGTGACTTACCCTCTGTGAGGAGTTAAGGTTGTCTGTATGATTAGGGAAAAGCTCAAGGGTCAGGGATGGCTGTTTCAGAATTCCTGGCATGAGATCCATATTTGAATCACTATCTTGGTCTGAGATGTTACTTTCCAATGAATCAGCTATGGGGTAAAGACAAAAAATCAATTATAGCACCTACTATACCCTTGGAACATAGGTATTTACACTAATTATACTAACAGTTTTAAGTTACTTAAGCAAAGCTTGCTTCTAGAGTAAGTTGGCAAATTTTTTCTGTAAAGGATCACATAGTAAATATCTTAGGCTTTGCTGGTTCCACTGCAAATTCTTGTCTGTGTTTTATTCACAACCCTTTAAAAATGTAAAAACCATTCTTCATGTTCTGAATTTTGCCTGTATGCCACAGTCTGCCAGCTCCTGTTCACAGGACAAGTGAGACTAGAAAACATTTGATTTTGCAGATGTAGGATATAATAAATGCCACCTGTTATTATCTGAATTATTTTGTTTACATCTTCAATCATGTAGCATGGCATCCCAAACCTACAAAGGACCTAGTCTCTGTGAGTAAGCAATCACCTTGTTGGAGACAAGCACAGAAAGAGGTATAAAAACCAAAAACAAAGATAAATCTCAAGAAACGGGAGGAGACTGAGCTTTGCAGCAGGGCAAAATTGGCACAGAGGAAGTTTCATGACAGGGAGTAAAGACCCAACTGTGGGAATCAAAGTGCAAGGACAAGGATCTAGCTCTGGGAGGACTGGGCTGGTGCAAGCAAGTGGGACCAGAGACACCGGGCAGGGAGACTCAGCCCACAGAGAACAGATGTGGCCTGGCTTCTGGAATTGGGTGGTAGATTACAGCCTTGACACAAAAGCAAACAGCTGCTAGGATACTGACTTAGACCAGGGAAGGCCCCTCTTGTCAGGAACACAACTGGCCCTGCGGTATGAGATGGAAATCCATGGTCCAAGTATAAGGCTCCTGGTCATTAGCCAGGAAATGAGACTGTGAAAGAGTGATGTGTAACATCCCATCCTCTGGGTGATATCAATGAAGAAAGTGAGGTTTTCCACCTACTGCCTTCTCAGGCACAAAGAAAACAGGCTAATTTGCAAGAAGCAATATTCTAGGCAAAACAAGACTATGAGTTTAGACTCAGAAGTAATAATCACTCCTGATCCTTAAGGACAATAGGCTTGCTCGCCATCTTTTCTAGGCTGCTAAAGTTTCTTCTACTTGGTGTTAGAAGATCAGCCAGATGCTACTGTGAAAAACTTTCAATTGCAGGATTCTCTAGAGTTCTATATAAAGCTCTCATATGGAAATAGGTAAGTGGGTGGGGGCTCACTCATAACTAGAGGAAGAAATGAATAAACTAGAAAACAGGACTTCTACAGATTGATTAAATTAAAAGAAGAATGGGTTGAAGTGGGTCTCCTTCACTATTTGAAAATTATTATTGGAGGGTTAGTTCTGCTTTCTTTAACTATTTTCCTTAAGCTCCTTAAGAGGAGCTACAATCCCGTACCTTTGCATAACCTAAAAGCTTTCATGCCTTAGAAGCTGAAGAATGCCTTAGATGACTTTAGAATTTCTCCCAATGCAACAATGCTAAACCAGGGAATACAAAAATAGATTATACAACAACATCATACAGAAAAATCATCTTACTTAAGGACTCCACAGGAGAAGGGACTACAAAAGCTATTTCCGTAAGGGCATCAGCATAATACAGCACCTTCTTCTGTCCATTGAAAATGCTGGCCCCAATGTCTTCGGAGGGAATCACTTCATCTAGGAATGAAAAACACTACATTACTGCTCCAAAAAGTAGGAAAAATTCAGTAACATCCTGCTTCATGAAATTTTAACTGGTTAATAAAGCCATAATAAATAGAAGGTACGTTTCCAAGAAGAATGAATTAGTGTGTAAGAGGAATAAACCGTAAGTGCTCATTAGGTACCATTAAACTAACTTTAAATTATAAAATCTTAATTTCATAGTTTCTGAAACCATTCTAAATCAGACCACTTCTGATTAGCAGGGCCTCTGGCTCAACTACTTGTGGCAGATTAAGGGAACAGTGTTTTTGGAAGAGGTAATAATCAAAAGGAAGACTACCACCACAGTCCGTCTGAAGGGAGCTGGGGCAGGTACTGTGTGAGCGTATTCTTGCTCTCCAGGTGTTTCTGTCCCTGGTCTCTCTCTACCTTAGCTCTGCTCCTGCTCCACCTTCCCCAATAGTGACATAACTGGAGAAGGTACAGGCAGTTTTATAATAGTATCTGTTCAAAGCCAGCAAGATTGAATTAACCAAAGTAACAGTCCTGAGAGCTAATATAGTTCTCAGATAAAATGAAGACCATGTTGTCCTAGTAATATACAAAAGACCAACAACCTGACAAAAGGTTGGGAAGAGGAAATGAACAAGTAGTTCTCAGGAAAGAAATAAAAATAGGAAAAGATGCTGAAACTCAATCATAATTAATGATAGAAAATTTCTCACCTAACAGATTGGAAGATACCTAATGGTAACAATGCACAGACAGGAAGTTCAGACCAGAAGTTAGCAAACTTTTTCTATAAAGGCTCAGAGAGTAAAAAGGCTTTGCAGGCCATGTGGTCTCTGCCATGACTACTCAAGTCCGACATCGTAGCACAAAAGCAATCATAGACAACACATAAATGAGTGTGCTGAGTTCCAATAAAAAAAGACAAAGACAGGCATGGGCTGTAGTTTCTGACTCCTGGTTGAAAGTGGGAAGGCACTTTGTATTGACTGCAGTGCACGGCTGTGGTCCTGCCCCAACACCCACCCCACCCTCAACTCTATAGCAGGCTTGAACAGTGAATGGGATTCACCCTTCACACCAGCTCTACCTTGTCTGTACCTCTCTATCAGGGTCATCCCATCTCTCTTGTCACCATGACAGGTTCAGGGTGGCCCAATCACTGTGTATCTCAGGATTTTGAGAGTAGGGAGGTTCTGAGACCCAGCTAATCTCTCCACTTCAGGCTAGTGTGGTATGTGAATATAAAGCCTGGAACTGCCTTTGTGCACTATGAGAGAAGCTAAGCTGGGGACAAAGTCAACACATGGAAAGGAAGAGAAACTGAACAGGAGCGTTGATCAGATGACAACAAAAATGTGTACTAATCTCTGGAACTTTCAGTTAATGAGGCAATAAATGACCTTCAAAATCTGAGCCAGTTTATCAGGTTTTCTGTTACTGAACCATAAGGATCCAACTCAACTGATATATTTATCAAACTGAAAAAAAATGTGCATATCTTTATCAATTATACTTATGGGAATTTAGTCTATAAATATATTCATGCACATATTAAAGGATATGTGGAAATTAAATTAGAATATATCCCCAAATACTTTGATTTGATTTTGGTTAACATTTTAAAAAACTACCAGTCGCAAGTCACAACAGTACTTAACAGGAAACTTTGACAGTCTAATCTTGTTGACAGAAGAACTCTGGTAACTCAAAGCACTGGATACAGGCATTACCTACTTCAGAGAGATAAAATTAATTTTCCAGTGACTTCAGGAGCCCTCAGAACAAAGAACAGTAGCCAGGTGGGGTAAAGTCTTAAGTGTGAATTTATACTCACTGTGGTACTTGTTATCCTGATTATAGTTCCTCAGCAGGATTTGTAGAGATAGGAATGAATCTCTCAGAGATAGTCAGCTGTTTACTACAAAGGTTTTTATATACTATCCTGAGAATGGAACCTTTAATCATAGCTTTAAAGTCTATAAAACACACCTGTTAATAGAAAACTATTTATTTGATAAAATATACTTGTTAGGAAACTGTGTTGTTTGCAATAGATAACCTAACTTTATTATTATTTTGTTATAGAAAATGGAATTTGTTTACTTATACTATAAAAAAGGAACTTATTAGTCTATGATAATTCAGCCATTAATTTTATATTAACTCTCATATGTATATAAAATGTATATATATTTACAATTATGTATATACATATTTAAAATTTTTCTCCATATACACAGAAATTATCTAGAAGAACATACCAACTATTACTAAGTGATCTATGAGCACTAGGATTAGGGAAAGGAGACTTTTCCTTTATATACCTCTGTTAGTTTGTGTATTTAATAAGACTACAAACTCATAGTAAAGGGGGAAAAATCAAGAGCAACAAAAACCAGAAAAAATAAATGACAATCATGAATTTTACCTTGTTCAGATCCTTCACTATCATTGCAGTTGTTAATAGACCAACTGGTAGAAACATGCCCGGTCCAACCAGGGTGTTTGCCCACATCTACTGACCAGCCAAGGGAAAGCAAAAATTCTAGGAAATGTGGCTGAACATTTCTGGAAGATTCCACATTCTTCAGAATCTGAAATACATACCAATCATCAGCTATAATGAAGGAAACAAAAGGTCAATTTCAAAATAAATCTTCAGAAAAATCAGTTATCTTTGAAGTGTCTGAAAAATCAAGTCCAGGCTCAGAATAAACTTGGGAATAAATCACTGTAGTTAAAATCCACGCTTTCAAGTTAGAGAGATTTGGGTTCAAATCCTGCCTGGGCCTTGGACAAGTTTCTTAACCTCATTGTTTCAGTTTCTTCATCTATAAAGTAGGGATAATCATGATGGTTGTGATGAATAAGTGAGATAATGCAAGTAAAGCCCTTAGCTCCCTCCCTAGCAAAACAATTATTGAACTAGATTTGTTTATTGAAAGTAAACAGAAAACACTGTGTCAGAGTTTACTGTCTGGTTAGTGAGAGACATTAGATAAGTATGTGACTTTTTAATTACAAATCTTGACAAATGGGATAAAAAGTACAAACCTTTAAAAAACTAAATAAAAATTAGGTATAATTAATAAATGAAAGTGAAAACATTCTTCTCTTAAGAAGAGAAGACAGCCATTCTAGAAAAAGATGATATGACCAGAAGGTTCTTTCCTCCTCACTAATTACCAAATTTAATACCTGGGCTTTTTACTGGCCTCAACAAGAAAAGTCCCTTGTTCTAAAACAGTGGTTCTCATAGGGGTGATTTTGCCCTCCAAGGGACATTTGTCAATGTCTGGAGACATTTTTGTTAGCACAAATGGTGGGTTGCTACTGGTATCTATTGAGTAGAGGCCAAAGATGCTAAATGTCTGTCTATAGGACAGCTCCCGTAACAAAGAATTATCTGGCCCAAAATAGCAATAGTGCATCTGTTGACAACTCTATGCTAAAGGAAGGAAAAAGAGAAATCCTCTACAAATTAAAAATGAAGGGGAGGGAATAGTGTATTAAAATCACCTGGGGAATTTCTTAACCATAAGATTCTCTTAGCCCATTCCAGACCTCCATAAGAATCAGCAGAGGTAGGATCCTGTAATCACTGTTAAGAGCTCCCCCAAATGACAGTGATGCAGTCAGTCCACGGATCACCGATGTAGTTCATCATCTATGTCAAGACCATCCAGAGGTGTAAAAAGGCAAAATATGGCATGTTACATCTTCTACTTCTCAACCCACTGGGCACCACTGCCAGCCCATCATCTCTTCAACACTTCTCTTTAGAAGTTACCTATTTAGCTCACCCATATCCCTTCACTTCAACTTGTAGGCCATTGGCTGGCAGCAGAAAATTAATCTAAATCTGCCCTATGGCCAGGGAAGGCAGGTCTCAGGCATTTTAAAGGAGGCCTCAGATAGTATTTGTTGTTTCCTAGTCCACTCAGTCCCTCGAAAGCTAAGGAAACTGAATTGGTTCAAGAGGTACCTCAAGGGTTTATGTCTTCTTTTATAATCAGGAGAAAAACGGCCCCATTATTCTCATATGAACCATGCATTAATTTCCTTCAAAAGGAATCTCCAATCCCTATAATTAATCCAATTCTACTGAGGTTCTTCAAACAACCTGAGTCTACCAGTCCTATCCTCATCTACCACGAGCCCACATTCTCCCTAGCTCCAAGCATACTGGACCCCATAATGAATTTTGTGAGGATGTAATTCTCTCGTACCTCCATGGTTTTTATACATGCTATTACTCTGTAGTAATAACCTGCTTCTAGTTTTCACCTACTGCCAATGTGTACCTCAAACACCAACTTAGAAGTCTTTTCTTGCAGGACACCTTCTTTAAACCAGGTCAGGTTTTGCTGTTATAGCTCCTATAAGCACACCTTATTATAGTTGTTCCATCATGTGTCTTCCCCTTTAGATGGTAGTTCTTGGAGACTAGAAACCTTGCTCACTACTATAACCCTGGCACCTACCTAAAAGCAAACACTTAATAGATGTTTACTGAATCAATATACATGAGAAGAACTTTCTCATAAATCGATCTCCTTTTCTAGCAGCTTACCAATAATTTGAAATAGTGCTTCAAGTATAAACAAACATTTTGTGACTTTGGTAAATTTAAGATGTGCTCAATTTGATTAGTTAATGTTCTTACAATGATTACAGTAAAATTCTTGGTTGTATAGTCACAGTGCCCTACACATTTGAATAGTATATTTCATAAATCTTCCATTGGCCCTTTCCTAGTCACAATTGGTAACTACCTGCCTATGCCATGTTGCAACTCTTTCCAGTAGACACTTCAAATCTCCTTCCACCGGCACTGTTTTCCATTCTAATATAGCTTGTATTTTTCTTCATCCTTTTCTTCATACTTATAAGTATCTAACTGTATTTTACTTAGTCTTCTGTTTTTATCCTTTACTTTATTTCAGGTGTTTTCCCCACTGCATACACTGCATGCCTCAACTGAAATTATTTGCTAATGAAATTACCTGGAAGGTGAGCTCCTTAAAAGGAAAGACTGTTACTCACTTTTACACCCTGGCACAAACCACATGGAAGATTTCAGTAAATAACTGTAGTTATTGTTTTTTAAAACAACAAAAAAATGTCGTTTTACTCTTCCAAAGCAATTAGGCCTAGCTTTAGCTTTTAATGGTTAACCTTCTACTATTTTAATTACTTTTGTCTTAGGAATCTGAATTTCTTAAGGGGAAGAAAGACATGCTATAGCTCTCTAAATTATATCAATTGAGTCAAAAGACTCAGGACTCTAAGCATCATAGTTTTTTTTTTTCTTAAGGTATCATTGATATACACTCTTATGATGGTTTCACATGAAAAAACAATGTGGTTACTAAATTCACCTATATCGTGTCCCCCTCATGCCCCACTGCAGTCACTGCCCATCAGTGTAGTAAGATGCCAGAGTCACTACTTGTCTTCTCTGTGCTACATTGTCTTCCCCATGATCCCTTCCACACCATGTATGCCAATCATAATACCCCTCTATCCCCTTCTCCCTCCCTCCCCACCCGCCCTCCTCCACCCCTCCCCTTTGGTAACCGCTAGTCCCTTCTTGGAGTCTGTAAGCATCATAGTTTTTATTAATTCAGTTTCTGAACTGGTTCACAACAAGTCTTTATACAACTCACCTCTTACCATGGGTAAGTGCAAGCCGGGCAAAATTTTTTATATTTATAGCATATACATTTTTATAACATAAAAAATTACCCCAAAATTCAGAAATCTTACCTCCTGGTTTGTTTTCTGACCTGGTTTCATATAGAAAATAAAAACTGTGTCGAAGGGACGACATGGCAAGAGATCCAGATACCCAATGTCATCAAAAAATCCAGGTATCGTGGAGTCAAGTGCAATAAGGTGAGGAGGTAGACGACTATTTGCAGGTTCCTTACCACCAAGCAAAGAAAGGAGAAGTTATTATCTCTTTTACTATTAATTATACTAAATAGTATTAAATATAATGATTTAATAAGGTGAAAAAATCATAAAGTGGCAGGAATAAGCACAACCATAATCCTAAAGAAACTAACATTCTTGTGTATTTCTTTACAGTTCTTTCATTTGCCTCTTTTGCTAAAAGACAACTGAGATCACACTAAACTGTAATTTTGGATCCGATTTTCTCTATAATACTTCATGCCTCCTGGAAATATATATATTTTTTTGCATTTTTTTCTCATTCATTGCTGGTGGAAATGCAAAATGGTATAGCCACTTTGGAAGACAGTTTGGTGGTTTCTTGCAAAGATAACTATAGTCTTACCATACAACAATGCAATCACACACCTTGGTATTTACCCAAATGAATTAAAAATGAGTGTGGAACAACAACCTGTGCACAAATGTTTATAGTAGCTTTACTTACAATTACCAAAACTTGGAAAAAACCAAGATGTTTTTCTATAAGTGAATGGATAAACTGTGATAAAAGAAATGAGCTATCAAGTCAAAAAAAGACGTGGAGGAACCTTAAATGCACATTGATTGCTAAGTGAAAGAAGCCAATCTGAAAAGGCTACATACTATATGATTCCTACTAGATAACATTCTGAAGAAGTCAAAACGTGGAGACAGTAAAAACATCAGTGGTATGGGAAGGCAGGGAGAGAGGGATGAATAGGCAAAGTACAGTGGATTTTTAGGGCAGTGAAACTATTCTGTATAATACAGTAATGGTGGACATGTTACACATTTGTCAAAACCCATAGAACTGTACAACCAAGTGAAATCTAATGTAAACTACAGACTTCAGTTAATAATGGACGGATATTAGTTCAATTGTAACAAATGTACCACACCAATGCAAGATATTAGATGTTAATAATAGGGGAAACCTGGGGCAGGGGGCCGCAGGGCAGAGCATGTTAGAATATATGGGATCTTTCTACTTTCTGCTCAATTGTTCTGAGAACCAAAAACTGCTCTAAAAAATAAAGTCTATTAATTTTTTTTAATGCATTTTTTGTTTTGTTTTCTCCCTTAATTCCTCATCTTCTTTGAGATCTTGATCTTGCCCAACAAGGTTTTGCCACCCAATGTATTTTTCAGGAAAGTATCCCCCAGAGATGGCAAGGATAACTTCTCTACATTAGCAAGGACTGTAAGCCTGGTCTTCTAGTCTATTATGTCACATTCCTAGCAAGGGCTAGGACAACACCCAAAACCAAAGACATTTCTGCAAACAAGAATATTCACACTAAGTGAAATAATTAAAGACTACAAATAGCCTTGTGTCAGATTCTACCACTAAATGAATTTGCTACAAATATATAAAATAAATTCTGGTTTCTACATTTTTCTTTGAAATTATGGATAAGGAATTATGGATTTGTAATGTGCTGTAAAATACCCTGTAGGGCAAAGCCTCCAAATTCTTTTTTTTTTTAAGTAAGCTATTTCATCAGCTTGTTCTCTGAATGACCTTCTAATCCAGGAATACAGCATGCACATATTTATATCTTTTAATAACTTTTAAAAGTTTTTCCACTAGGTCTTCTATTAGTTTGTTAGGGTAACTTCTGTTAATATCACAGCTATAAATGGAATATTTGACATTATATTTTTAACTGGATATTACAGCTATAGTCATTAATTTTTGTACTTTTTTGTGCAGTGATCTTAACTCCCTTATTCATTTTAAGCATTTTTGATTCTCTTATGGTTGTCTAATTAGAAGTCATATTACCTGTGAACTGTCTTCCCAATGGTTTTTTTAACCTCTTATTTAGTTTCTTTTAATATGTCATTGACTTGCTTGGTTCTGATATTGTATTATAGTTACGTAAGATGTTACCACTGGGAAAACTTCCCTGTACTTTTTTTGGTAGCTTTGTTAATCTGTATTATTTTAAAATAAAAAATTTCATTGATCAAAAAATTCTCAGTGTTAAATAGTGGTCAAGGTAGATATCCTTTACCTCTGATTTTAACAAAGGGTGCTTCAAGTTTCTTATGGGCTGCCATTTAGAAAGATCTACATTTATAGTCCAGTGTAAGTGTTTAGTTTTTTTGTTTTAAATCAATGAATATTGTTCCATTGAATATACTGACTTAACTATTTTACTGATTGATCTGCTAATAAGATCAAAATAGTTCTTAATAGCTTTCCTAATATTTCTCAATAACTCTCTTTTTGTCCCTAGAATAAATCTTACTTGATTGTGAAAGATAATTTGCTTATCATGCTGTTGAATTCACTTTTACTAGCATTCTCCTTAATACTTTTGTACATATATTCATACATAAGATTGTTTTATAGCTTTCTGTATATATATATGCTGCCAGGTTTAAGTTATTAGAGATATGTTAAGATTCAGAAAATAAACCAGGTAACTTTCTTTTTTGTATGTTCTGACATGGATGAGAAAGCATAAGAAAGCTTTAAAAGCTATTTTCTTGAAAGCTTAAAAATTTCAACTAGGATTAACATGAATGGAAAATTACAAGCTCAGACACACACTGCCTCTTATTAAGGCTCTTCTTATCTCCCTTCAGTCAATAGGATGTAATAATTTTATTCTAGTATAATTTTGATTTACTGTTTCTACTCTGTTTAATTTTCTGTTAGGAATATTACTAATCATTTGTAGGTTGTATCTTTGTTCCTTGCCTTCTGTATTTTGCCGCTGTATTTCTCATTGTTTTCATCTCCTTCCTCTTCTGCCTTTTAAAGGAGTTCTTGTGTTCACATTTTCCATCACCAACTCACTTTTCTATAGTGTGAGTATTTTCCATCTATGTGCTATAGCAGTGTTCCTCTGCTTTCCTAAAAAGTGAAATGGTCTTTAACCAAGTAGCTGCTAGGGAGTAAGGAAAAGGGACAACTTGTGCCATAACCAACTTCTTGCCCTGCAGTCTTTAGCTGTGCTTTTCAAAACAGAGGCCTTAGTACAAACTGCAAATCCCCATATGCAAGCTACTTCATATTTTTGAGCCTCTGTTTCCACATCTATAAAATAGGGATAGTATCATTTTCCTTGTTAAAATTGTTTTAAGGATAATGGAATTAAGAATACTGGTAAATTTACCTTACAGGCTGGCTTACTTTGTGCTAATCATTACATGAAGCATCTTACATGACCATAATGAGATGGATAATTTTATCCTCCCTATTGTATAGATGAGCACCTAAGACTCAGAGAAGCTGGGCAACTTGCTCAAGATCACAGAGCTGGCAAGTAGTGATGCCAGGACATAAACCTGGGCAGTCCTATCTTAGAAACTGCCAAACATTAATAAGTGCTGGCTCACAAGGATTTGTTTCTTTCCAAAAGTGGCGTGAAAAAGTGAAGTCAATTATAGCCTACACTTTCAGTAATAAATTTTACTTACTGGAGGAAGACTTTTAACATTCTTTTCTAATTATCTGTAGATTTCATTTATGTATGTGATGTGGATCCTATATTAGCCAGGAAACTGAGAGCTGGATATATTAGCAAAGCAGTCCCCTCAGAGAGAACTCTGAAAGCACTCCTGCGATGAACTGTCTTGGACTAAACAGCACCACAGAATTTCATTTACTCCATATAGGGCAAGATTTAACTTAAAAAAAAAAATTCCTTCTATTCTCATAAAATGCTTTAGCCTATCATCAACTGAATGTTAATTGATCAATATACATTTATACTCATAGAAATTTAGAAAATTACCTTCAATGCTTCTAAGGACAAAAATCCAAAGTGTGAAAGGAAAAGGCGTGCTGTTTGGAATTCCTGGGCAGGAGGTGGGGGTTTACAATCTGTAACCGGATCAGGAAAACTTCTCTTCTGTAATTCTTCCTCACTTTGTTGTTCAAGGCGAATTTCATAAGCAATCTGCTGGGCCATGCCATTCCTTAATTTTTCATGTCTTTCTTCTAACTAAAATAAACCAATTATTTAATTTTTTGAAACTATTTAGAAAAATCCTCCTAGCAACCTGGTTTTTATTTCTACAACCTCCCCGACCTTCACAACTTTGGCCATCCATGAGCGCACTCTGTACCTCAGATGTGCTGTACTTTCAAGAGCTACAATTCTCAAATTCCCTTCTCTAATCATAAGCCAACTTCATGCAGCCCTCCCACACCTTTACTCCCCAAGCCGTGCCTTCCCATAACTTAGAGGCATTCAATCCCTCCTTCACAGGCCATTAGCATCCTGGTTTAATCTATTTCCCAACTAAACCCCCAAATCTAACATCTTAATTCCCTTCTTCTAAGCATATAAAAGGCTGTGTTGTTCCTTATTATTCCATATTCTCACCCATCAACCTTCACACCACTCAAGTTTTTTTACTTATGCCTCTAGATCCCAAGGACTTTTGAAGAAAGCCAGCAGAGGGACTTCACTACAGGTAATGGTACTTAACCTCAGCTGGGCTGCCTGGCAATTTTATGAGCCATCTTTGATTCCCTATTTCATTGCTAAGAACTAAGATTAAACTTTACATAAGCTCCTTCAATTTCCCTCCATTACTAACGTCGAAGACCTCTAAATGCCTCAGCCTTCACCTATTCTCTCCTCCCCTGTCTTACCAGAAGTATATCCCTTTTCTAGACACAGCCACACAAATTCTTAACCCTACTGCCTCCAGGGCCTTACTCTATTATTATCATCTCCCCAGTCCATCTTACAGAGGTAGCAGATGCAGACCCTTCTCCACTGCTTCCTTCCTTTCGACCTCTAAGCATGTTCATATTCCTTCCATCCTTGAATTTAAAACTGCATAGTTTCTATTCACTGCCTCTCATTAACCATTTCCTCCCAAGCCCTACAGTGTCCCTACTTTAACACTGCTTTGAACCAGCTCTCAAAGGTCACCTACAGTTTCATGCCACAATCCAGGGGCCTCTTCTTAGTGTACCTTCTCCCTCTTCTCTCCAGCACTTGACAGTGTATGGCGCCTCCATTCTTGCCCTTCTATTCTCTCATGTCCTGACACACCTCTGCCCCCACTTCTTAAAAATTCTTCTTCCTTGATCTAAGATATGAATTACTTAATCTAATTGATAATCTAAATTAATCTAAAACCAAATGAATTTATCTTGCCTTTCCAAAACTGTCCTCTTCCTAACTAATATTTCTGTAAATGGCAGTAATACCTTGTTGCTCAAGCTCAAAACCTAAAGTTCTTTGACTCTTTTCCTTCCAACATCAACCCAAGACTGTTCGGATCTTCAATAAATTCCATATATTTAAACTTCCACTATCAGTGAGGTAGTCTTTCCTTTCCCCTACCTGGACTCTCATAATAGTCTCTGAACTGGTTTCCCTTCTCAGAATATTCTCCACTAGAGTCTGGTCATGTCACCATACTACAGAAACTTATCACGGACCAGCTCAGGCAGCCCAATGACACCTCTTTCTAACAGACATCCAATTCCTTTCAATTAACCACAATATGTACTTGTCTTACTACATGGTAACCTCCTGGATGAGAGAGAGCTAGGTCATTTTACGAATCATCTCCAGTTACACTAAAAAAAGGCAGTGTCTTGACCACAGCAATTGTTTAAGAATGTTTATAGTCATTCCCTTAACAAGAGCTGACAATAATTTATCTTACTTCTTCAGTGACAATTTCATGCAAATCTGGAATGCTCAGATCGGCTTTCACAAAAGGAATCTTATCCACCTCTTCAGGAAATGGTCGGTGTTTCACGGTATATTTAAATCCAACATCATTTTTAGGAACTGGACGAGGTTCAGGCACAAAAAGCTGTTGAAATGAAACAAACAACATTATGCTTATTATATTGGTGGCATCTGTAATGACATGTATTTTCCTGGTCATTTAGATGCTTGTGTTTCCCTGGGATCATGTTACACTGGACTCAGTAAGAATCTGCAAATACTACTGCTAAAAGTAGAGGTATACAGCCTGTGTCCAAGTGTTTATTTTCATGCAGCTGTTCATCAACTTAATAGGTTTTATGACTAGTAAATGGATTGTGACCTCTACTGCCCTAAGCCAGAACCTCCCACATTCAGTGGTAAGCCAATGGATAAGGTGTTTCAGAGCTTAAGACTCAAACTTCCTTCTTCCCCACAGGCTCTCAAATCATTCCACATAATAAAGCACAGGTTTAGGTTCACTGGGTATCTCTAGACAGTGAGTTCAATTTGAACCTTAACATGGCCTGACTGAAGAGTACGGGCACCAACTCTAGGTCCTCATGGCTCCAAATCCCTGCTTCAATACATTAGCTATGTGATTTCCGTTTTCACATCTGAAAAATGGAAATAACCCATTACAAGACTGTTGCAAAGATTAAATAAAAATGTGTATGGCACATATTAAACCATCAACAAATTCAAATTTTAGCCCCTTTCCCAATCTTCCTCAGCAGCCCTTAAAGCTAATGTACTGGCTTACAGTGCTGCTGACAGAATGTGTTCTGCACAATGCCTCCAAGAGAAAATGAGGGTGTGCTCCTCACAGGGTGATAAATGTACCTCATCTAACAGAGACATCTAGAATGTTAAATGATTTTAGACACAGGCTCTAATTTTGTGGGTGTCTCTCTTAAATGCTGGTGAAATTTTACTAAGTCATGTTTTAAAGAACTTTTAGTAACGTAAGTAAAAGCTAACAATGTGCCAAGTGAAAAGAGCAGTATACAAAAATGACTCAAATTCTGCTTGCTACTGTGTACACAAAAAAGACTGGAAGGAAATCCACTAAAATATTAACAGTGCCTATCTACTTCTGGAGAGTGACAGTATGGGTGATTTCAAATTTCTTCTTTATCATCTGAATTTTCAAATGTCTCCAATGAGCAAACTTTATTCACAAAATTACAAGTGTTACAAAGAAAATAAATCATGCCACCCCAAAATAAGATTTCATTAAATTATATAGCAGATTAAAAAAATTATAGAGTATATTACCAACTATACAGGAATAATACACATAAAAACAATTTAAACTAAATCCTATAGCCAGAGAGATCAAGAGTCTGGCCAATTTTTTTTCATATATGGCATGTGCCTGAGTTTTATTATATTTAACACTGCATGAAAAAAACTGGGGCTATTGTTCAGAAAAGTAGTTCATAATCCTAAATGGACACCAGAATCACCTGGAGAGCTTTTTGAAAATACACCTGCCCTGTGGATGTCTTTTAAGAGTTAACTCAGTGGATCTGGTATTCTAGGATGATTATGATGTGAACCCACTGACAGATCGTGGCTAGGATAAAAAATATTTATTTTATCTGTGATTTCTGTTGGAATGCTATTTTATCTTTAAATCATAACATGCACATGCACTCAAGACACACACACACACACACATATGCACGCGCTCCTAGTCACTTCCCTGTAACTTCTGATGGATACCTTCTGATTTGCTTTTGCTCCTCTGGGCAAAAGGCAAAGCTGTTGTGCCCAAGCAAGTCTTCCAGACATTCCCCGGACCAGCACAGTAACAGAGGGGAAAAAATCATCTAGAATAAAATGTTGGTATAAAAGTTTATACTACAGACAACAACCATTTAAAATACACCTGTTATCAACTGCAGAGCTTTTAATAATCAAAGCCCTAGCACAGTGTTTCCCAAACTTTCATTCTTTGGGTACCACTCTGTGGTTTCTGCGTTATCAATGCACCTTAAGTACTATTATCTTACTTCGTTTCAACCACTTTCTTTTTTAACTTTAAAATTTTATTTTAAAAGGAAACTGTATATTTTTACTTTAAATGCAAAACCATGAATTTTAGTATGCTAATTATATATATTTTTAAACATGTTTAAAAATACATAAAATAATGGTCACCAACATATCTGCTAACATCATCTCACATGCCTCCTGTGGTACCCCTACACAGTTTTGGGAGACACTGTCCTGGCCAACTCTTAAAGCCCAGTGTTGGCAATGACCTACGTGCAAGAAGACAGACTGGCTGCCTCCAGTGCTGATGCTGCCTTCACCCGTGCCTCTGTGTACCACTGTCTAACACAAGCAGGCACCCTTCCATCCCAGGGGAAGCACAGGGACAAGAAAAGGTGAGAAAAGAACTCAGGATGGACTTCCTGAGTGCCCAGATCCTTGTTCTCACTACCTTTTGTCCCTGGTGTGGGAGTCAAACTTCTTCAAACTTCTCTCTCTCCCTTCTTGTTATTAACTATTATTAGTTATTAATTATAATGAACTATAAGCTGTACTGACAAATCTTTAATTACTGAGAAAATCCTATCACTCTGGAACAGTGATAACAGAAAGGGACAGTATGAGGTCAGAAAATTTGGATTCTAGTCCTAGTCATACCATATACCTCTCAAGTAACCCTGGACAAGTCACACACTCTCTCTGAGCCTCAGTTTCTTCACTTATGAATGGGGGAATTATACACTAGGTGATTCCCTGGGTCTCTGAATGCCCATAGATTCTGTAACCATCACTTTTCTTCACCTTCCCAGCAATACAGGTTTCTCTGAGAACATGTTTCATAACAATGCTTTTATTTTGGCTGATTCCTATTACCATCAGGAAAAAAATGTACTTTGACAAGTCTGGGTTGCAGTGGTAAGCGCATACCTTGAGACAGTTTATCATGGGGTGAAGGGAGAGGAGAAACACAGTGCGTTGTGTCAGTGGAAAACCACTAAAGGGTTTTCAGGAGAGCGCTGGCATGGTCAGATCTGTATCTGAGGATGAATATGATGGTGGCAACAAGCAGGAAGGAGGTAAGGGTAACAAACTTTGGAACCAGACGGAAGAAGGATCAGACAAGGTAGGAAGCAACTGCAATAATCTGGGTAAGAAACAATAAGGCCCTGCATTTGGGTATACTGGGAAGGACGCAGGGGAAAGGAAAGATTCAAGAGTCTCTGGGTAGGTGAAAACTTGGAAAACAATTATATAAGAGTAACAGGAAGGAGCAGGCACAGATGACTCCTCAAATTGCCAGCCTGTTTGAAAGGCACCAATAACTGAAATAGAACAATGTGGAGTGAGGGGCAGGAGAGGAGAGGGGCAGAATCCAAAGTTCAAGGTGGGAAGATGAGTTATGATTTTTATAGAGTAATGTCAGAAAACACTCCATTAAAACAAACTTCTTATAAAACCAGAGAGCTCTTTTCTGATATTGCTGATACAAAGATTCTATATTACATGTACATTCCATTTTATGACCCTCTATTTTCTGTTGCTAAAATCCCACAGCTAGAAGTCTTTTTGACAAATGCAGAATTACTTAGAATTTGCAGTCTTTCCTTCCCTGATCCTGGAAACAAAGCTTGCTAATACTGATGAACATGTAGATTTAGCAGTGGAGAAGGCCCAAAGTGCTGAAACTTACTCTGTTCATTTCCAAGAGGTTGCTCCAGCATTGCCAGGATGACGCTGTTATCCAAGACAAAGTATCGAAAGCTATGCCTGTTTATGGTTGGTAGCCTGGAGTATTTGATCAAAGTGGTCTCATTCACCAGACTACAAGGAGAGGCAGGACCACTGGGTGAAGGAAATGCACCAAGCAACTGCATAATACTAGGAAGAATGCAAAAGATAACAGTTAAGTCCCAAAGCAAAATCTCAGGTTTCCTTATGCATCAATGTGTTCTGCTCTTTTGATTTCAACTGACCACAGCCAAGCTGCCTCTTTGCAGTCCGATTAACTCCCTGTGGTGGATGCTCTGGTGCACTGTCCAGATTCCCCTTCCAAGACTGAAAGAGCCTTTCCTCCAGATGCAGGGAGATGATGCAACTGCTTCTAGCTAAGTCCCTCTCTATGACTTGTTCTTGATCAATGAGAACCACCTCACCCAAGATCAGAGCTTCCTCCTAAGACGGCCCACATCCACTGAATGGCTGATGCATGGGTATAAAGTTCCAACTCCCAAGCCTCACCCTGAGGAAACTCTTGAAGGGCAAACCCAGCTACAGAGCTCTTTGTTGCAACCGCATCACAGTTTACTTCTTCCTTCTGCTCAGTCCTGCTTCCTTTGACCATGAGGGCACTTTCCAATGAACTTGCAAGGAAAATCTCTCTCTCAAGAGTTCAACCCAGAAACCTGACTAAACACATTTCCAAATCATGAAGCTCCTGTATTAAAAAATGTTATATGCTTCAGGTGTCAGGATTATACTAGCCACAGCACTCAAGACCTAGAAAGGACCCAAAGATCAGCCAAACCCCCTCAGTTCTTCAGATAAGGAAATTCAGACTCAGATGTGATAAGTGATCTTTAAGAGATCGGAAACAGGGCTTGCTTCCTTCTCACTCTGTGGCCATGAGTAGATAGTACTCTCGTTTTACAGGTTAGGAATTTGAGGTACTAAGGGTTATCTTTCACAGAACTGTTATAATTATTAAATGAGAATATATTAGGAAAAAATGCTTTGTAAACCAGAATTCAACTGACCAAGCCTTAACATTCAGAAATGTCTATGTCTATAGAGATTTCTGCATGCACTCAATGAATAATAACAATTTATATAAAGCACACCATCTTCCAGGCACATTATTTATTTAGTTATCCTAACAATCCTATGAGATAGGTACTATTATTATTCCCACTTTGTAATGAAGAAACTGAAGTACAGAAGAGAGCATCAAGCAATGAAAACATAAAGATTTGATCCTGCGGTCCTAATGTCACCTGATCCTTCATATGCATCTGGAAAACATAATATTCCCCAACACCATTTTTATTATCTCAATTCCCAGCTTGAGTGGCCTCTCCCTTTCTTTTTCATTCTAAGACTTGAATCCAAAATATTTGATAATAGAAGGCAACATAACTCAACAGGTATTTTCCTTCCATTTCCTCTCCTCTTAGGAGGAGGACTTTGTAAGAATTTTAAAGACCAGGAGAATTTGATGAGTTCAGTCCTCTAAGGATTTGTGAAAAATAGGTGAAATACCAGGAAACCAATAATGGGAAAATGTGGCTTTCATTTTCTCAAACAGGACAGAGAGGGGTGTCAGTCAGCATTCGGACTGTGTGAGCTTGAACCCCACACAAGATTCAAAGACATTATCAGATGGGCTGCTGGTAAGGGAATAGGTCACTAAGATCAGATTATACCAGCCTAACCACATTTTCTCTTCTTGATAGTAACTAAACTGGAAGGTGGAAAACTAACCCTGAAATGAAGACATGTAAGTAGTTGACAGTGTGTCATGATAAACTTGTAAACAAGATCCTTGTAGACAAAATCCTGTGAACCTGAAGGGAAATCTCTGGTGATGTGCTATGCAAGTCTAGATCTTTAGAGTTCAATATTTCTATTTGTTTTTTTTTATTAGGACACCCAGGGCAGGCTCATTAAATCTGCACTTGACCAAAAGCTGAGGTGCAGAATTAATATATCAGAGTGCATTGGGATCCAAAAGAATCCTAAAAGACTAAAAACAATGAGGTAAATCTTACATGAAGAAATTTCAGATTTAAGGGGGATGCTTTGTACATTATAGTCAAATATCCCAAATAAGTACAAGACGAGAAAAACAGACAAAAGGTAAATGTGTGAAAAAAGACTCAAAGATTTTAGTTGACTTAATGCAAATCACCAGGCTCTCAAAAATCCAAATGCAGTTTCCAAGTACATTTTAATGAAAGTATAATGTTGAACAGTTTAAAGGTCATCAGGCCACATCTAGAATATTGTACTCAGTAAATCATCTTTAAGACATGCATAGTGAAACTTACACCACTGAGAGGCTAATGACCAGGATGATAAAAATACTTGAATCCCTGTCATATGAAAAGACCTGAAGGTACCAGCAGAAATGAATGAGACACAACACATGCACTGTCTTTAGGCCTCACTACTGCTTGGAAAAAGGATTTTCACTGTCACTAGTTTGAATTAGAGCCAATGGGTAGAAGTTAAAGTGGGAGAGATTTCAACTCAATGTAAACATTAAGTTTTTAGCAATTAAAATGAAATGGGCAAACTTGAGGGTTAGAATATCCCAAAATTAGAGCCTAAATAACTTGGTAAATGTATTTTACAGGTGACATAAGCAGAGTCAGTTGCTGAAATGACTTTGAAGAGTCCCAATTCTGAATTTGTATTAGTACACCAAGGAAAAAAGCCCAAAAAGCCAATTTGCACTCTGTAACTGTGCTCAACACTGCAAGGGGTGTTTAAAGAGGGAAATGTGGCCTCTACCCAGGTTGGGGAGACAACACTAGCATGTTATCAAACATAACCAGGTACAATCATGACGGTACAGAATCCCATGCTGTGTGGCAAGATCTCACTATGAGCACAGAGATGCAGAAGAGAGTCATCACTCAGAAGCAGAATATCCAAAGAAGGTCCAATGGAAGTAGCTGGATCTGATGTGAACACTGAACAGTGGAGTGTGTAGCCAAGGGGAAAAGAGGGAGGTATTGAAATCCAGGGAAGGTACAGACATGTCTGAGCATGCTCAGTTCACAGACCCAAGTGGCCTGCCAGGCTCTACTATGGCAGAAGTATTGCGCTGAGGAAGATCAGACAGTTCAAGTGAGGACAGAATAAGGAAATTGAAAACCAGACCAGTGAGTTCAGACCACATGGCAGGAAACAGATCTATTTAGTTTTCAATCACTCCAGCAGTAAATTAGCACCTAAGGAAGATGAGTTCAACAACAGAATGCAAGAATGGGAGAGATAAAAGCAGGGGAATCAGACAAGCGAGAAGGGCCTGGACTAGGATGCTGAAATTAGAGGGAATGGATGGAATACTTTCAAGAATAAAGTCTACTGGACTGTCACTGGCCTCAAATGGAAAATGACAGTGGATATGAAATGGATATATAAAGCAGAGATAAATCTGAAAAAAAGCCAAAGGTCTGTGTTTGCATAACTAGAAAACAACAGTGATACTGACATAAAGCTGTACTTTTGAAGGAACAGAGAAATTTGTTTTCGACAGGTTTCATGATGACAGTACTCTTCAAGGCACTCTTCGAGACTGGAAACTGGAGATACCATTTGTGGAGTGGCCAGCAGAGAAAAGACAGCTGCAGATAAAGCAGATGAACCATCTAGGTAACTACTGGCTAGGTTACAGGGAGGCATCCCAGGGCTCTCCACTCATTCTGAGCACATACCCAATCCTCATTGCCAATCATACTCTAATAGGAACCCCCATCCAGACTAGGATGGCATAAACATATTTTTGTATAATGCAGAGTTCCCAGTGAGAAATGTCCTTCCCCTTCCTCTCCATATCACTCTTACTCTTTAAACCACACATCAAGTCTTAGTTCTTTTATAATGCTTTTAAGTTTACTCCAGCCCCAATGTGGTCTTCTATCTGAACTTAATTATTTCTAGTACTCATTACCTATGTAAGTACATGCATAAACAGTTGCATTAATATTTTTCTGATTTTCTAGCTAGCAGTCAGACCTTCACGAGGTCACTCAAAGCCCAGCATTAGCACAATGAACAGGACTAAATTAAAGCAAGCATGCTTCTAAAAATGTACTGAATGACCTAAGTCCATGAGCAAGTGAAATAAATTCAACTTTACTGTGCATGCCCCAAGTTGTCAACAAACCACTGAACTCAGAAAAGATTCTGAGATCTTGGTAAGGGCTGATTTACATACAAATCTTCAAGCAGTCTTGCCATCCACTATTAAGAAAACCAAATGAGCCAACCCAGACTGACTTGACATACCTCCTTCGTGCTTTTGTTTTTCTGGGTCTTTACCCACACTTACCCTTTCATAAGTCCCATCCTTCCATTGTACTACAGTTTTACCTCATTTTCTCCACTTAATTCTTTCCTGCTGTCCATAAATGTGCTTTAAACTGCCTTCCTTCCATCCTTCCACTCCCCTCACTTGGCAGCCAAACACAAACTCTCTCAATGCTCTCTGCAGTTTTTTTCAAGAGACCAACCTGTTTTCATCCTTTCACTACCAGAATGCTTAAAACAGGAATCTTCTTTTGCTGCCTTCTTAACCAGTCTGTAACCTGGCTTATAGCTGAAACTTTTATCTGTCCTCTAAGAGTCAGATCCAATGCCATTTTCCCTACAAACCTTACCTTGATTTTCCCTTATCTAGAAGTATTCATTTTCTCTTTAAAGCATTTCATTTGTATTTCTCCTCTTGGAGTACTTGTTTTCCACCTAATATAGCTATTTGTGTTCACAGCTTTCCTACTGGACAAGAAGCTCTTTAGTCACTGAATCTGATTAATCTTTATGATCCTATTACCAGTTAATAAGAGGTAATTCATAAATCTTGGCTGAATGAACTGACAAATGTACTATAAATGGTGTAGCAGAGAATACGGACATTAAGCTAGGCCGAAGACCTAATAGTGTGACCACAGGCAGATCCCATCTCTGGACTCAGGAATCAAAGTGAGAGGGCAGAGTAAGATTCTCCAAGACCTTTCTAGCTCTAACATGATATGACTTGAATTAACATCAACAAGAATAGGAAAACAAGGACCCAAATTCTCAACCCCAAGTTCCTGGTTTATTTTGGTCCCAAAAAACAAAAGAGTTTTTCCTTCCCATTTTACTTCAGGAGAAAAACTATCCTAAAGGAATTGCTTCACTTAAAGTCGAACAGTCAGGGAGGAGACTAAGCAACATGGACCACAGCTAACCCCTTCTAATCCCTAGGCACAGTCTCTGTGCAGTCATTCATACCATGTTAGGGTGGCCTCAGCAGCATCCTTTACCCTCATAGATGCAGGGTTTGGCTCCTTATCGCCTTTGTATTTGACTTCTTGCTCACTGTTCTTGGACTTACTTCCTGAAATACCCAGCTCTACAATCTCCAATACTTCCTTAAGACAATCCTAGAAGCAAGAAAGGCAGATCCGTTTTTGTAATACATCTATCTTATGAGAAAACAAGAAAATACATCAAAATGTTAATAGTGGTTGTGTTTTGGTGGTGGGGCTCCAGTCTCTTTCTCATTTTCTTTAATAGGCATGTATTAATTCTACAATAAAATAAACTTTGCCTCCCAGTTTTTCTTTAAAGAACTAAATTTGTGTGTTCAGTTACATAATACATAATGATAAATTCAATTTTATCAGTCACAATTCTTGTAAAATTACCACAGACTGTAAATCATGAAAGCCCAGGTTTAAGAGATATAACATTAATTGAGGTAAACCTGGGGTGGTCTGAGACACATCAGATTATCCAAATGGAAGCTCATTAGTTACCGACACTTTAAAGCAATTTCTGGTATTGTTAACTTTAGAAGCCAGTGACAATGACTAAGATCTAATCAACAGTATTATTTTAAAAACTATATAAAGCTCTCGATAAATCTTCAATGAGCCTGGTACCTCTTTTTCAAATTTATACTGTGAATTCTTTATAACTGCCCGCCTCCCTATAAGGAAGGGATTACGTTCAACCATGCAGGGAAACCAGCCTAGACATTCATGCCTATTTGAAAGTGGAAACGTGTGTGAAATGCAATTGTTAGATACAAGCAACATCTACAAACTGTGCTTTATGAAATATGAAATACTACATTTAAATATTCTCTTATAAAAGGCATTTCCGCGACATACATTTTTTTTACTTACTGTTTTAGATCTAGTAAACTAACCTT
>JAVSCE010019179.1:0-104488 GCA_032199065.1 Smutsia gigantea
AGTATCAAATGATTTCACTCATATGTGGAGTATAAGAAAAAAGAAAAAATACTGAAGGAACAAAACAGCAGACTCACAGAACCCAGGAACGGAGTAATAGTTACCAAAGGGAAAGGGACTGGGGAAAATGGGCGGGAAGGGAGGGATAAGAGGGAAAAAGGGGCATTACGATTAGCAGATGTAATGTTGGGGGCGCACGTGGAGGGGAAAAAAAAAAAAAGAAAATTTCTTTATTAAGACAATGTAAAAACAAGTCCTTATTCTGGGAGAAAACAATTGCATAAACTTATTTGTAATAACGGACTTACATCCAGAGTATATAAAGAACTATCACAACATAATAAGACAATCCAATAAAATACAGCCAAAAGATTCTAACAGACACTTCAGCAAGGAAAAAATACAGATGGTATATAAGCACAGGAAAAAATGGTCAACAAAATTAGGCATTAGGGAAGTGCAAATTAAAACACAATCTTAATTAGGTATATTTTATCATAATAAAGAACTATGTTATCCCACAGTTAATGTAGTTAAATATCCTATATTTAAAAGAAAATATTTGAAGAACTGAAATGAGATGTGAGCTACTGTTTGCAACTGGAGAAAATTCCTCAGTGTTTTTGATATAATGTAAGGTAGTTCTGAAATAGTTTTAACTGATTAGGGATAATAACAGCATGTGTTAATATGTTATTATAGGATAAATAAGCAGTCTATATTTGCTTAAAAAAAATACACACACACACACACAATAAAAAAGCACTATATGTCCACTAAAATAGTAAAATTTAAAAAATTGACAATACCAAATTTTGAAGAGGATATGAAATTAGAGATCTTAGTGGGAATGTAAATGCTATAAGCATTTTGAATACAAATGCTCATAGCAGCTTTATACATAACAGCCAAAACCAACAAAACCTAACTGATCATCAACAAATGAATATGTAAGTTATGTAATAAAAAAAACTTCTGAAACACATATAACAAGAACAAATCTTAGTATCATTGTGCTGAGTCAAAGAAGTCAGACACAAAATATAACATACAGAATGATACCAATTATGTAAGAACAAAACTTATCTATAAAAAAAAGCTGGTCAGTAGTTATCTCGGGGTGAGGACTGACTACAAAGGGACACGAGGTAACTTTTTTTGGGTAATGTTAATATATTGATGTTGTCATGGATATGTTACCTTAAAATGTATCAAATTGCACACTTTATTATACATAAACTGTATCTCATTATAGTTGATTAAAATAATTTTTAGATTTCTAACTTTAGTTCCAATGTTTTCTGCACTCAACTACCATTAAGTGATATTCTGGTAATTTACACAGACTTAAGACAATTTGGCTGCATATGAAAGGGAAAAGACTCAGAAAAGGCCTTCCAAGGGCTCATCTAGCCCTCAAGTGACTGTAACATATGGGTCTGATTTACCTGTCACTGTAGAGTTTTAGAAGGTGAAAGCAGACATCTTGAAGTGGTCGCTGTGATTCTTGTTCCTCCTCTATCACACAGCCAGAGTCCTCCAGATATGAAGGAAGTGGGGAGCAGGCATATCTGTCACCCTCAGAGATATTCTGAAGGGGAGAATTTGATGAAACAGTACATCAGCAGCTAATGTGTTTCACTAGATGCTATCAATTACTTTAGACACATGTATTAAGAATGACGCAGATGTGACACCTTAAAGGAATGTAATGATTTTTAAACTTATTTTGATCAATGATATAGTCCACTTGTCTTTCAATGGACTGTCAAAGACTTCAGAGAGCTCACTCTAAACCTCCTCCTATTCTTTCACACTCAGCTTCTTAGTGTTTTCTTTTTCCTAACAAATAATTCTGACAAATGACATCTACGATAATAAATATGGACAGCAGAACAGAAGAAGTGATGGCATTAAAAACTACAATACTTGAGCCTCAACAGTGACAAGGAATACGAAATGTGATGATGTTTAGAGACAAATTTGAGACGTCCTAATTTGGGGATATAATGAACCTGAAGTCAGGCTATATCTCAGGCAATTCACACAGGAGTTGAGAGCTTTAGAACAAGAAAAACCTTCTGATGTGGAGGCAGGAAAACAACTGTGGTATCTCATCATATTAAAAAGGAGACACTTGGAAAAGTTTAAGAGTAGCCCTGTCCAGGCAAAGAAGAAAAGTTAAGTTTCCTATCAGATTTCCTAGGTCCATTTCAGTTTTATGGTACTTTTAAAGGAAAGCAGTTAGGAAAAAGTATTCTAAAATGTGACTTGTTGTCTTCTTCTCTGCAGTACTTTATGGCAAAAAGAGAACTATCAGCACTCTTCCTTGGTTCTACTGGACACATATACCTGAAATGCTTCTTCATACATGCTGAGTGCCCTGGAAATGGAGGCTGTTGGTGGAAGCAAATACCAAAGGTGGACAGCCAGGGAGCGTTTCCAGTCCAGCTGGGAGCATACATTGATCTGCTTCTGCTCTGAGAGTTGCCACACCTGCAGGAGACACTGTTGTTATCACAGGTAATATACATTACCTTGCTACTGTCCAGGTCTACAAGTTATTCACTTATTCAAGTAACATTTTAAATGTTCTAGATGGCAGTGTTAATGATCCAGATACAAAACACACTGTCCCTTGGTGGCAGGTAAGAGGGTGGATTCAGACCATCAGTGCTCTAAGAAGAGAGCAGAACCACTGACAGCAAAGAGGAGGTCTTCTCAATGTCCACAGTTGCCAACTTAAAACTTTAAGACATGCATAAATTCTGACTAGTTATTTCATCTTTGGAAATTGACTTTAAGACTGCAATCAACAGGTAGGCAGCAATAGAGAACTGGCTTAAAATAATTATGGTATTTCCTACATAAAATGGAATAGAGTAAGTCATTAAAAAGAATGATGCTGCATGACATGAAAGAATGTCCAGATACAATTAAAAAAAAAGTTTAAAAAATGTTGCAGAACTGCTATGTATATTTTCTTTGAATATACAAATGTGTAAATATGCACACATGTGGGTTGATATAGAATTAAAATGTCTGGAAAGACAACAGTATTTACTTTTCTTATCACTATGATATGAGAAATGGTGGATTTTAATGTTTTAATTTCTATAAATCTAGTTTTTTTTTACAATGTACTTGTACCTTTATAATTTGACAGTATTTCCATTAAAATTTAGAAGTTGCTTAGTCATGTGTAGTAGCGTATGATTTACAAAAAACAGCTCTTTGCCTTAATCTCAAGCAATCTCTAATTTATGAGAAAAATCTGTGTGAGTTTGTGAGAAAAGAGGAAAATACCGGTTTTCCGGCCAACAGGGCAAAGATGCGCAGTCTCTCATCCTGGATGAAGCCGTCAGCCTGGAGCTGATGCCAATCCACCAGCTGCATGGTTAGCAGCTCCCGGACTGACTGGCTCCCCACCAACTGGGATAAAAGAAGGGCAAGACGATGATCACCTGTAAGAGAAACAGATGTTCTCTGGTAATCATGGAGATTTATAGACTTGGGGAAACACTTGGGGGCATTGTCTTATTTCTTCTAGCCCTCAGGAGGACTTTACACCTGTGACTGCTTTCTGCAGTAGTGCCAAAATACTGATCAAGAACTTAACATTTTCTGCACGGATAGAAAATCTCCCAAGTAGCTTCATCTAAATTACGTATAGATGCTACAGTATAAAGAGTTCAATGAGATCTACTTCTACTTCTGTAACTCAACTACTTCCTCTTTAAAGTGGAGAAAAGTATCTGACTCAAAGGCTTGTAGTAAAAACTGAGATGTCACTGAAAACATACGTAACTAGTAGAAAGACACCGAGAAATGGCCAACTCAAACCTAAAGTAAAAACATGCCAACTGTGTATGGTGTAAAGAGAACTGATGAGTCTTTCACTCTCATGGGTTCAATATTTCTTTTAATAAAAATTTTTAAGCACAAAGGGCTGGGGCAATAAAAAAATTCTAATTAATGAGAATATAAGGGGATAAACATTCTTTACAAAGATTTCCAGCCATTAGTTAAGAGAAAAATTGTTTCAGCCCTAATACAAACTTCCTAAAAGTCAATAGTCCTTTATTTTTTGTTTTTATATATGGGTCAGTGCTTATATGACTAAAGCACCATCCTGCGAGAAACTGAAACTCTCTCATCTTAAAGATTCACAAGCCAAAGAAGCCTAGGAAAGAAATCATGCATCAGGAACACATCTGGAAATATGGTATTAGGCCAAGTTGTCTCTCTGATTGTATATAGGTTACCAAAGCAGGACTGGACTATGATTCATGCAGTAATTGCTGTGGTCCATATGAGCTATTAGTATTCTAGGTGAATAATAATAAAAGAAAAAGGAAGGATTATTTCTGTATATTTACAGAACCCAAAAAAGAGGACTTATTTAACAAAAAATACAAATATTCTGGTCACTTAAGGTGGTCAAGTTCAGAGAGGAACTCATGTATCAAAGCTTACTACAAATCATTCATGAAGATCCTCTCTTTGCTCTGGTAACAACCAACCAGCTTCTGTCAATCCTTGGCTTGTCACATAGATGTTTCCAATGACAAGAACCTATACTAAGCAAATGGCAGGACTGTAGGTACTTTCTCAAGGTGATTTTAGTGTATGGTGTGAGGTAAGGATCTAAACTCATCTTTTGCATATGAATGTCCAACTACCCAACCATTATTTGTTGAAAAGACTACCCTTTCCACATGTAAGTTGTCTTGGCACCTTTGTCAAGAATCAACTGAATATAAGTTATGAGGTTTTATATTTGGATTTGCCGTAAAAGGCACTGAGCCAAATGTGTAGTGATAGTGGAATGCAATTTGTCATTTATGTAAGTTTTTCATTTCTAGCTTTTCCTGGGATTTGCCCTTTATAATCCCCAAATTGGCCAAGCCCTCAAAAAACAAATCCAGCTGATGGCTTGAATTAGTTGCTTTTAGATAAACTAGGTTCTAGTAAACAAAATCTGATCAAGGATCTAATCATATATAGATTATACTAAACTATGCCATCCTTTATTCTTATCAAGATTTGTTGTTGAACAGTTATTAAGTACTTGATGAATACCTCTCAATGGAAAGGGAACTAAGAAAACATGAATATATATGGGAAGTCCTTAAAAAAAAAAAGCCAAGTAAATATCTCAACCCAGAAATTATACTTCTACATATTTATTTTTTGAATGAAATAAGGGAATTAGTACAAAATACATTTTGTTTAAGAGGTTCAGAGTATTGCTTACAGTGGAAAAGAAAAAAGCCTAAATGTGAAAAAAAGGAATTTGCTAACAAATACACGTATGTATGTATTTATATATAAAAGAATATGAGAAGCATGTGACTGTAATATCTATATTATAGGACATTTAAATGTATTACTTGAAAAGAACAGAGAACATAAGGACATTTAAATGTATTACTTGAAAAGAACAGAGTATATATATATATATATATATAGCAGGATACCATCTTTGAAAAGTTTACATGCATATGTTGCTGTTAATATTTACATATACTTGCTATTTTACAAAGTAAAAGTCTAAGTACAAATTGCACACTGAAATGTTTACAGTGAATAGTAAGGAATTCAGGTAATTTTTGTTTATTGTGTTTTGCTTATCTGCATTTTCTAGTTTTATTACAATGTATGTAGTATTGTAATTTAAATTATAATAATTTTAATTAAGTAAATTTAATGTTTAAGGTTCTAAAAAGAAAATGGGAAGACAGTCCCTATTCTGGAGGAACTAGCAATCTTCCTGGGAGTCTATACTTAGTATTAAGGTTAGAAAACAAAGCAAATCCACAATTAAGGGGTAGGACAAGGAGTGGGATGCAGGAAGGGACCATATGCCCCACCTGAGTGCTGGGCCAGAGAGCAGGCCTCACTGATCATCTTGCCCGTGAGGTAGCTGAAGACAGCCTCCACAGGGTTGTCTTTTTGAGTTAAGGAGACTTCCTCCTCAATTTGAGGTGCGGCAGTATGGGAGAGCCAGCGAGAGAAAGCTCTTCTTCGTTCCAGAATGTGAATGTATTCACTGGGTTCATCCAGCTGGCCATCAAGCTCCTTCAGGTGGCCCCACAGAGCTTCACATAATGTCCATGTTAGGCTCCAGTGCTTCACAACTAAGGAAGAGACAGGAAAGCAATGCTATGACATGAAGTCTTACAATAACCATGGAGAGGGCATCATTCTGGTTGTGGTATAAAAAATACATAAATTAACAAACACCCCAAACAACCACTCAAACTGATTTCTGACTCTGTCTACACTTCATTCAGCTTTGTCTTAAAAGACATGAATGGTATAACTGCTTGCTCACTCAATGTTCCTGAAGGGTACTTGTACAACAAATGTAACTCTATGCTCCTTTAAACAGTTTCCCCTATCTTAATTAAGTCTAATGAAACCTCAAATGATACAGGAAAGTCCTCTAATTTGCTCAAATTGTTTGCAAAATGTCTTAAAAACATGAAGTGCTCTAAAAAGTGTGAGGGATTATTCTCTCCTGCTATAGGCACAGCCTAACATTTAGTAAGCCTAATGTTCAAAGCTTAAGAGTAAGCCAACTCTACACAATATAACTATGCATTTTACAGGTTAGGAAACTGAGGTACACAGCAGTTAAGTGACTTGCTCAAAGTTATAGGCAGTAAGTTGCAGAGCCAGGATTTGAACCCAAGTAATCTGAATCCAACTGTACACTCTTAACCACTGTGCTATATTGCCCCTCATGAAGGAAAACAAAAAGGAAGCACTGTTTGCCACTTTAAGACACTTTCAAGTATGCACTGGTAAGATGACTCATATTTCTTAAAAGATGATGACACAACTGAGGCAAACAAAGAACTGAACATAACAATCCCCAAAAGGTGTGGTGTAAGTCGAAATAGTCTCCATTTTTCAATAAAGGTGAATGTGAAATGATTTTTCAACTATTTGTAACAGTTTAGTTCCCAATTAGAAAAGTTATTAAAACACAGTCACAATAGTTATAGAAAGGTAATAGAGCGAGAGGTCAGGAAGGGAAGTTAAAAACATCAAAGTTATTGGGAAGACCAAGTGGGATTTAAACTGGACATGGACGAATGGGTAAGATTTAGAAAATCTCTATTTTCTCTGGGTGGGGAAGGAATGCAGTTCATAAATCCAAGGGATTTGACTGCCTACAGCTCCTTTGAATAAAGATTTATATGTTAAAGGTCATAAAAGTAATTTAATCAATGATGTAATTTCTTCCTGCTTGGGATTTTGCTCATCCCAACTCAATCACAGACAGGTGCAAGCTCAGGCATACACCCCCTACAATGGCATAAGGATATCTGTCTTCCTGTGAACACAAGCTTCCTCCTGTTTCTGGGACATCAAAGGTTAGAAGCATAGTCCATACTCACTTTGTGCTTCCAGCAAGTCTCCTGATGCTTCCTTAACCCAATCTGCATAGTCATGAATGACAGCAACTCCTGGATTGGGGACAATGAGAGGGCACAGCTCATCCACATGGACAGTGCTATGTTTTAATTTGAGCTCCAGAGGTGTTTGATATAACTGCAGCTCTTCATCTGGCTTCTTTTGTCTCAAACTGAGTTTTTCCAAATGAACTTTGAATGGGGACTCAGTTAGGCTACAAGGGCAAATGATAAACAAGACAAAAAATGAAGACAGATGCTAGAATTATTCTACAACCAAACCTCTGTTTCTTTTCATAATTACAAACAGAATGCAATATATTCCACTATGATTTTTAAAAATTGTTTCCTAATGTCCAACTACATTGAACTTATTTGCTACATACTGAGTAAACTAATTATCTAAATCCAGTGCATTCAGAATCCAAAAGCTTCTTAAACCAGGTTATAAAGTTTGGGAATCAGTACAATTAGACTTCGAACTGGCTTCTGCATGTATCTGGATATTATGAAATCTAAGGAACAAAAGTTATTGTGGGATACCTGTTTCTCAAATTATACTTAATGAGGTATGAAAAGTCACAGGCTAAGCTTACAAATATTCAAGAACTGACTCTAAGATGAACACACAATCTGGCCTTGATCCAATTTTTAAGATCAATATTAACAACCATCAAAATATCAAATCATGTATAACCTAAAGAATTAACATTCCTAACTGTGAGATTCAAGAGATGTTGCTCTTTTTCACTTCTTCAAGGTCAACTTTAAAAACTAAGGATAATCAATGATACCTTAATTAAAAAAAACACTAAGGATAACAGGTGATTATAGTCAATCTGTAGTAAAGAGAGCACAATTTGTTATAAATTGTAAAAAGTAAATAGGAAAACGTCACACACTTCGCACAAAACTATATGCATATTACCTAATAATTAATGGTAGGACTGTGCAGAAATCCGTAACATATAGTTATCAAATGTCACCTTATTTCCAAATATCTATGCACGGATTATCTATACTTCATACATTCACCTTATCAGGTCTAAGATACAGGAAATATGCTTAGTTGAGAATATACCTTATACCTTATATATATGAAGAAATCACAAATGTCTAAGTGAGACAATAGAAAAAATGACTAATGCAATAAAAGGGATAAAAACCCAAGGAATGACACAGCACTAGATTTGGGCCTGTTAGTTTTTCAACTAAAGTTTAACCATTAGGTAAGTATTACATACTCTTCATATCCTGATAGTACAGATAGGATAATCTCATTATTTTAGTTTTTAATTATACAAATATCTTCTGCTATCTAGAATTACGCTAAGAATATATCTAGAAACTTCACAAGGTAGGGCCCTGACACTGGGTGTTCGGATGATGAAAAGATTTTTCTCATCCATGCTGACTTTCTCAAAAAGGACAAGGAAATGTGACTCACGATTTAACAGCTACTGGATTAGGCAAGAATCCATATTCCATAGAATCAGTAATCTGATGACTTTCCAGTTCACGAGAGCCACTCAGCTGTTCTCCACTATTAGCAAGAGTCCAGTTGGGGCCCCAACCAACCCGAAATGAGCGTCCCATAAATAGGGCCATGTCCATCAACAGTTTCCCCTTGCCATAGGTGACAGATTTTTCAAGAGGGACTAAGCCCGGTTGTCTGCGTGTACCCACTGTTTTCAACTGAACCTCAGGGGTTGGACTGGGCACTGTAAACACAGAGGTCGGAGGTGGTGGGATAGACCAAGGGGATGTGGATGGTATATTCATCAAAGATGAGGCTTTGGGAGTGCGACATTCTTGCACAGAGGCACTTGGTGAAAGAAAAACTCCACTTGTAAATTTTGATTGTAGTAACCCACCAACTGAAATAAGGGGGAAAAAAGACTATTAGAAAAAAAACAGTCTATTGCTTCTTGAATAATAACAATCAGTGAGGCTGAAATTACAGTTTTACCAAACTAATTAAATCAGATATAGATGACCAGAAGCAGGTTAAGTCAGATTCTTTAGAATTTACTCTTTCAATCAGGCAGTCATGGCAGGAATTCTAACGATGATGGTATCAACAACAATAACAGCACTAATGACAAACAATACTACTATTTAAAAAAATTACCTAGAACTTAACTGTTGTAGTTTCTGTATAAGTCATTTGTATATATTGTTTCATTTCACCTTTCAATAACTTTGATCTTCATTTTATAGATGGAAAAACTGGGCTCAATTAAATGACTTGTCTAAATCCACAAAGCTACTAAGTGTCTGGACTGAGAGACAAGCCCAGGTAAATCTGACACCAGTGCTCATGCCCTTATCATAATGCCAAATGTAACATTTTTAGTCAATATAAAAAGCTTAGTTAAGATCAAAATTCAAATTCTTATTATTCTGATGATTGATTATAGACTTAAGGAAACAAAAGGCCACCAAGTCTTCTTGTGATTGCATATGTGCCTTTCAGAAGAACAGTTCTTATTACTACCTGTTTTCCAATTTTATATGGTTCCTGTCTACAGCAAGGAGCTAGTTGTTGAAGTGTGTGATTTTCATGTAGTGCCCATTATAGAAAAGGTTGTATGAATGTTTAACTGGTGCTTTATTGAAGTACTTTAAGAAAAGAAAGTTAATAAGGGCACTCAAAAGAATTGAAAAATGAACATTTAATTTTTAAGGCAACATAAATCTCTTCCTGGTATTTCCTCTTTCAAAATGTTTTGAAATTACATCTACTTAAGTTATCTGCTGACATCAATACTCTTACCTTCAATCCCACTAGAAAAGGGAAAGCTTTAAAATCAAGTATGTAACCACTTCCCTGGGAACTTGGGAAGGTTTAGGGAAAAACAGAAATCTGACAAGTTCTATGTATTATAAAAGGCAACATTTGTTCCTAGAAGGCATTTAGGATAGTGTTACTGCACAAAAACACTACAGTATAGGACCTTTACTGATACGGTGTGATAAAAATTAGAAAATCTGAGTTAACAATCTAATCTACATTTATAAGCAAATAAAAATGGACCTGAAACAAAATACAAATGCTCTGTTCTCCATACAACTTCTGCATCTGTACCAATAAAACTAATCATGGTCTTAAAAACACTAGCCACACCTGACAGTATGGTGATATCTGCTAGAGAAGTCAACTAAGCTTATTAGAAGTACATGAGTAGCATCTTTTACAGTACCTAATGAACGGGATTTTGATGAGTGGGATGCTGAAATGGGGAGCCTGGGAGAACAGATTTCTTGAGAAGTATCTGCTTTGGAAGGAAGGCGACTGAAACGATCCAGGACCATATCTACATCTTCTTCATCAGCAAGCAATGATGCTTTCATGATCTAAAAAGGCAATACCTCTAGAATTAATATGCTGCCCCAAATCCAAAACGCAGTTTGCAACTACCAATCAATTGCTCTGCCTCAAAGCTTTTGTTCAGAGCCAGTTTAACATGTGTGTAACTGACTCTATTACATTGTATGTGCCTGCAGGATAGAAGTTATATACAGTTGCTCCTTGAACAATGTGGGGGTTAGGGGTGCTGACTCCCCATCAGTCAAAAATTTGTGTGTAACTTTGACTCTCTAAAAACTTAACTACTAATAGCCTACTGTTGACCAGAAGCCTTACAGATAACATAAGCAGTCGATTTAACACATATTTTGTATATGTATTATATACTATATTCTTACCACAAGTAAGCTAGAAAATGTTTTCTCAAATTGTTGCAAACCTCCAAAAAAATCTTCAAATATATTTATTGAAAAAAATCCACAAGTGGACCCCACAGAGTTAAAACCCACGACATTCAAGAGTCAACTGTAATATTCCTCTTTGTATATATGAGTTTTTGCTAGAGCCTGGCACACAGTAATTGCTCATCTGTTTGCTGAATTAGTAATTTCCAAGTTAAACGTAAGTCAAAGGCTAAACTCCTAACATGCCAAAAGGCATGGGAAATTTGAGACAAGAGTTGAAAGAAATCAGTATCTACTAGGTTTTTAAAAAAACTGTTAACTTTTGTGGAGCACTTCTCCAGAGCCTCAAAACAACCCTGTGAAGTAAACAAAATAATACTGTGTAGAGAAAAAAATCAGTGCTCACAGATGTTAAATGACTTGCCTAAAAGACAAACAGTAAGAGTTCCATATTTCTGTTTTCTCTCAGTCCAGTGACCCTTCAGTGCTCTTAAGTGAACAATCAAGGAAATGACCTCGTTATACGAGAGATAAATATTAGTTGAGCTTCCTGTTGTAATAAGGGTGGGTTAGAACTTTACCTGCAAGACATGTGGATTAATTCCCAGTGAAGATGCAATGTGTGTTGAGGCAGACACAGGTTCCTGATCTTCAGGCACACTCTCTTCTAACATGGAATCCGAAACTGGCTCCTGGGTGATATCCACCATGTCGCTGTCCAGTTCCACAACCCTCCCTAATTGCTCCACTTCTGGGCTCTGGCTCTGGCTCTGTAGATAGCAGAAATATCAGGGAAGCAGCATTAAATTACCAAAATAGACATAGAGCTTCTAGACCACATGTAGTTCATGCAGAATGATACAGCAATAATAAGTTCTGACCATTCTATGATAATGTGAGGTGGCATATTTGCTCAAGAGGACTCAACAACAAATACCCCAAATCTCCCCTATAAGTACTTGAGATCCAAATGAGGATTCATGGAATCACCCTTTTGTAATATTAGAAGTTGGTGTCTAGAATCTGTGCCAGCACTGATACTAAACAAATGGTGGTCTTCAAAGATTATGTCTTACCTGATTTAGCTAGCAACTGTAATTTTGATTTATACAGCATTAACCCTGCATCCTCACACTGTCTTACAGCCAGAAGTCATTGGGAAAATGGAATAAAAGACATAAATATAAAAATTTCCAGTAACTTTCCAATATCTTAAAGAAAACATTTAGAAATAAGTTTATAGTTAACACGATTTTGGACATGATATTTATATCTTAGGTGACTAAATCCTAAGGTTAGTTGGATACAAGGAATGCTACTTTAATTTCCCAAAAGGAAAAACAAAGTAATTATATAGGAACAATTTTGACATGGGAATAATTTCTCAATGTGTGAAAGTGTCAAGAGTTATATTTACATTTATTAAACAGCTTTAAAGATACAGCCATGACTCGGAGAAAGACAAGTACCAAATGATTTCATTCATTTGTGGCGTATAACAAAGCAAAACTGAAGAACAAAACAGCAGCAGACTCACAGACTCCAAGAAGGGACTTGCAGTTACCAAAGAGAAGGGCTTAGGGAGGGTAGGTGGGGAGGAAGGGAGAAGGGGATATCAAGGGGCATTATAATTAGCACTCACAATATAGGTAGGTCACAGAGAAGGCACTATAGCACGGAGAAGACAACTAGTGACTCTACAGCACCTTACTATGCTGATGGACAGTGATTGCAGTGGGGTCGGGGGGTGGGGGGGCTTGATAATATGGGTGAATGTTGAAACCACAATGTTGCTCATATGAAACCTTCATAAGATTGTATATCAATGATACCTTAATTAAAAAAAAAGATATGGCCATGACCAACAGTTTATGGTTTGAAAAGTAAACACTTGTAGAGCTCTGTAAGATAACTGGTTCAGTAAAAATTCATTAAATATGTCCTAAATTTGAATATGACCTGGTAAAATGTTAACAAGTGGCTAAGCCAATTTATGAAACATTCTCAAATCAAAAGTTCTATCGATTATTTTTAACATAATATCATTTGTAGATTATTAATCTCCTACATTTCTGGCTTATCTTTCACAAGTAGCCTATTTCATGCTAAACCTCAAATGGTGCTATTATAAAACAGATAGTTAAAATTTTTTTTTTCATGATTTCTTTGGACAAAGAAACAACCATTAGTGTAACTTTTTCACTTTATTTTTAATGGTTTATTAGCCATTACTCCCCTGCATTCCTATAACAAAATTCCTTACTAAAAGAACATTGTTCCTACTTATAATTGTAGAAAAACTGAGGTACTGGATACCACTTAAGATATGAACAATCCCCAAGAACTGCTCTAACAAAACTGAAGGCTAGATAATGATCAAAAGGGAAAGATGATACTATTTTTTTTTTTACCTTTTGGGGAAGCTATAATGCAGGTTTGACTACTGTGCTTTAAAATTCTAGAAAAAATAAAAAATAAAAGCAGTACTGGTGAGGATGCACCCCTGGTAATTATAAGAATTACGGGAACACTCTCACTCCAGTGACTCCTTAATGTTAGTTTTTAACCAATTCACTTTTAGGAAACTCTCTTTCCTCTTTCAACCTGTCAGTTAGGATACCCTTCCTCTGTTGGGCCTTGTCTGTACCTATGTTATACCATGTCAAGTTGTACTATAATTTCTTGCATATATATTTTGTCCCACCAGATCGTCAAGGTTTGAAAACAGAGATGGCCTATATCTAACACCAAGCACATGATTAAATTCAACATTTGCTGAACATTTTCTTTATAATTTCTGTTGCCTAATGCAGTGCCTGGCACACAGTAAAGAAGGCAATAACAATGAAAGGACAAGGAGTAAAGATGGTTGGGAGGAAAGGAAAAAGGATGAGGATGGCTTATCACACTACTCAACAAAGGAATAACACCAAGAATTGTTCACTTAGAACACTTCTAGGCAAAATAGGAGATTTCATCAAATAACTAGATTTAGAGACTTAAGGGATCAATCATATCTTTAACAATGCTAAGGATCAAAGTTTTTTTCACTTCACCCTCATAAACAGACTTCAAAGTTATGAAATGTCACCTAGTTTGTAGATAAGGAAATGGATTACTATGAAACTATGAGGACCTGGTAGGTTCCTAGAATCCTTGATATGTGAATTTTGTTATATTTTATCTAAGTAATTGCAATAACCACCTCCCTCCCAAGTCCCCAAAAGATGTCTGTGTACTTTTTTCAGAGAAATCTTGGGAGATCAGGTGCTTCTTAAAGCTAGTCCTGGAAAGACAAGTAAACTAATGAAAAAGTGATGGCTCAAAAATTGAAGAGGAAATTTAAAAAGGAAATCCCTGGGAGATCTATGGAAAAGAAAGGCAAGTACTGGGAGAAACAGTCAATGAGTATCATTTTAACTCTCCCTTTCCTACACTGTAACCTCTTGAAAGTAGTATGTCTTTTTTATGTCTAAATACCAGCAGAAGTACATTACAAATACTAAGTACACAGAAAACATCTGTGAAATAACTATTATATATGTAAGTATATACACACACACACATACATAGAGAGAGAGAGAGAGAGAGAGAAACGTTTCATGACTGAAACCTTTAATGATTTTAGAGACCTCTACTCTCCAACTCAAAAGAATCTTCCTCATACAAAGTTGCCAATACACTAAAGATATAGCATCTCTTAATGCAGTGGGTAAAGTAATTCAAGTCAGTAAAGAAAATAAAGATGCTCTTATTCAAAAAAGGGTGAACAACTAAACCTTGGTCAAACAGAGTTAAATAATTCATACTTGTACTCTGAGCCAAATATTTAATCCAGTATAATTACTACTGTTGCTTGCCTCCAAAGCAACTTGTTTTCTAACTGCAAGTAATATATATATTCGTTTTGCTGAAAAACCTGCCCCGTCAACAATACTGTGTTCTCCCAGAAATTCCATGTCAGGGTGTCAAGGGCTCACCAAAGTAGCATGTATGTTTCTACACATATATTCAAAGACATTATTGCATAAGGCATAGGAATCAGAAAGACTAATAGCTGGAGCAAACAGGCTTGTGGCTATATTTTACATATCTTTATTATATAGATTACAAATACATAAAATACTAAATTCTGATTCACTGGATAAATAGATATGACTGCCATTTTGTTTTTTTTAAAGTATACAAAAGATGAAGTGGGATTTTCTTCAAAATCCTAATTGTTTTCTTTAAAAATTTAAAAAAACTTATTTGAATGTGCTCACTAAGTGAACAATGCTGTCACTGAGCAAGTCAAGTAGTCTGCACCTTGATGGTAATGAACACAAGTTACCATTCAATATAAGGCTGAGGTAAAAAGCTACATTTCTCTCTATCTGAGTGCCAAAGATCTGAGGTCTTTCAACAAACAGTTCTGAAAGCTGGCCGTATAGCTCAATCACCCGGGGAAAAGAACTTAAAATATACATATGCATGAGCTTCATGCCAAATCTATGGAATCAAGGGTCACCTAAGTATTGATCCAGTCAGCTGAAAACTGGATCTCAGGTCAGAATTTTGGAGCTTATGTTCTAGCTACCAAACATGTTTCTGTAGCTGCCCTAACTCGTCTGTGTGATGAAGATTTATCTGCCAACATTTTCTCTAATTTAAAAGGAATAGAAGAGAAGATTATGTGAAAATTCAGTTGCCTTTTTGTTTTCTGTTGCTTAGATTTACTTGCTCTTTTAGGAGCAAAGCAAGGCTTAAAAACAATCTGAATGAGGGGATTGAGGATACAATATAAAAGCAATAGAATGTGACCATTAAACAAAAATGTAATCTTCCCAATACATGAAGAACCAGTCCTTCAAAGACAGGGAACCTGAGATTGTGAAAGGAAAAAAATATGCTACAGCAAACTGAAGAAACATCGTATCATGGAAATCAACCTCTTCAGGTAGCCAGGTGAGTGTAAAGGCTGTGAAAATAGTCATCTTGAGGCTGGGACAAAAAGACTGTGCTGTCTGCCCCCCAGTTCATTTAAATGGCTCAAGTATGCTCCTCATGACAAGTAGAATGTAGGCCTTTGGTACTAATAACCAAATTACTATGAAACCACTGGCATTTCCCACATGCGTCCCTTAGGTCACAGGACAATATGAAGGAAGATTTCAGAATCCCAGATTATTGTTCTAACATATTAGCCTGAATATTTAAGGAAGTCATTTCTCCTATTTCTAATTTCCCCATCCAAAAGATCAAAGACCAGCTATTTCCCCAATCAAGGAAATGTCAGAAAAAGATTCCCATCCACTGTATGGATCAAAATGGGCAAGAATACACTGAACAGGGCTCTCTTCCCTACAATCTTGTTCTGAAAATTTTTGGTGCTGTTTTTCACAGAGCTCTCACCCACTAAAGTGTCATCACAGGAGTTTACAGTTATCTCTTACTATTAATATTCTGGGAGTTAAAGCTAAAAACCACTGACTGTCAACATTACAAAATTTGCTCTGTCTGTCCACAGATGAAGCTTTTCTTTTTCAGTTGCATCTTTAGAATCCTACGCATTACTTTTATTGGCAGAAAAGAAGGTTCTCTCTTATCCTAAGAAATAAATGTAAAACTAAAAAACACTTTGGAAAGAACTACACAAGGTATATGATTCAGAAAAACTGAACACAGATAACCAGAAAACCAAGCCCATTTACAGCATTTTTTTTAGTTCAAAAGAGTTTCTTTTTAGGGGGTGTTCTAAATGCTACAAAGATTATAAACATAAAAGTCAACGTATTTCCCGTTTCCCACCTTTATCATAACCCACTGTATGCGCAAACATGAACATATATACACAACAATCTCCAGAAAATGCCTCCCAAGCAATTATTTAATAAATCATAAAAATTGCACATTTAAGCAGCCATAAGAATTGTAGCATGGGAAATTCCAAAGGACCTGCTTTTAGCAGCTGAGGGGTAGAGGATGCTTTACAAAGAAATTTTATGTCAAGTTTTCTTCTTTGAGGGAGTATGGCATCAAAAGAACTTTTATAACTTGATTCAACATAAACAACATCCAAATGAAAGCAGAACTCTTTATGAGTTGGCAAAGAAACTACCTAATATTTAAGTTACAAAACTTTCCCTACGAGGACAAAATTCTTATACTGACTTAACAATACTGAAAAAGAGTATGATACAAGTAATTGCAATAAACAGCCCAGCCCCTACTCTCCACCAAGTAATTGACTGTATTCTAAAACTTTTCTATTTCATAAAGATTATGCATTGTTAAAATACAAATATCAAGAGTTTACCTGAAGTATAAGCAAACAACTTGAGAAAAAATGGAGTTAAAAACCCTTGTAGAAAGCTAACTTAATTTTTGAATAACCCCAGAGGTAAGAACAAGCTTAAAGTGTACATCAGATAGTCAACAAAAATAGGATTTACTGTGCATCAACCCACACAAGCAAAACGCTATTTTAAGTTGATCACTGAGCAGAGATTTCAGCAAGTCCAAATGAAAGAGAGGGAGGTGTTTAAGAATGACAATCTGTAGAAGGAATGAAAACAGTAAGAGAATTCTTTAAATCTCTCAATTAAAAAACTGATGCCAGTACCACCTCAGGCCCTCCCTTGTACTTGTCTCAACATGATTGCCATTACATCTGTACTCTTCAAAGTTCCAGGGGTCATAAAACAGCTTTGTACTAGCTGAATGACTTGGTTTCAACTTCTGCATCACGGATTCCATTCAAATTCATTGTCCTGTCTCTACCTGGGGTGGAGGTGCTGGCTTGCCAGTAAGAGCCATCTGGAATAGGGTGGCCTGGCCTGCAGGAGGTAAAGGAGCAGTCTTCAGCTTCTTTGTGCTAGTTTTGGATGGCTGTTCCTCCTCCTCTTCATCAGAATCCTGAAGGCCATACTTAGAAAAATGGGAGACCTAAGGAAGAGAAGAATCCAACAAAATCAATTTTACAACTGTTAAATTCAGAAGAGCTTCCACAATACTTCCAGAATTAGCTAGAGAGAGAGAAAAAGAGAGAGAGGAGAGATATGAAAACATTTAAAGCACAATGAAATGTCACCTGTCACACTTTACTGTTTTTCTAAGATTTAAATGATGTTTGGGGGCATGTACTAGTTGCTCATATAATTATTAAATGAATATATTAATATAGAACCCCAAATCCAGAAGAGCCGTTATTATTTTCACATCTGCATACTGCCTAGTTGGTTGCTATCTATACAAGGGCCTTCAACAAGTTAAATAATCCAACTAGACTAGAAGAGAAAAGAAACCACTGGGTTAAACTATCAAGGAAGGGCAGAAGTCAATCTACATCTCCAGAAATCTTTTTAAAAGATACAAAAAATTCTGACATCCCTAATGGTGCCAACACATTAGGAAAACCAAACCTTGTAAGTGTATCTAAATGCTCATAGGATGGGGTAGAGGATTTGAATCATAAGTGCATAAAGTAAAGCTTAACTCCTTATTCCTCTGGTTTTAACCAGAATTTATTTTGGAGAACATCATGATATACCTCTGTATCTGTTTCCTAATTTGCAAAAATAAAAGAGAATTTAAGAGAGGCTCTCTTCTAGCACATTTTGTCTCTTAACTACAGTTTATGTTTCTAAGAACTAGGTTAAGTGACTATACCTTAAACACCCAAGAACCCGTTTCAGGACGGTACTCTTTGAATTGAGCTCCCTGTTTCCTTGAAACTGCTTCCAATCTTCCCTCATAGTTGATATCAGCAAGTCGATCTGGGCTCTTTATTAAACAACGAGATGTTTTATCTGTTGGCCAAACTCCATCCAAAGTAACTTCAGCCATCCTGTAGTGTACAACCAAGTAAAGTGTAAAACCAGAAAGGATATTAAGACCAGAAAGCCAAGTAACATCTATATAAATAACAAACAAAAGTACCTGTGTCACTTTAGAATTACTTTGCAGATGTTTCATAAACTTGGGTGTTGCCCACCAAAGGTAGATAAGCTTAAGAGCAAGGAATTACCACACATCACCTAGCTCAGTATCTAGTTCAAGCCAAATTCCATTTATTTGATACAACCATGGTACAACAATTATTTCCAACCAATTTTAATAACATTTAAGCTTTGCATCCTTGACCAAGTCCAATGCTAATAGTCCAGTGGTCATAGCACACTATTAAGACATAAATCTTACTGAGGGTCTTAAAGTGCTATTGTACTTACAGCAACAACCAATTATTAACAACAAATGCTTGCAGGATGTAGTATTAGGACATCACAACATTATTATATAACGAGTGTGAGGATTACTATAATAGGGGTAATATACTCCTTCCAATATCAGTATCTAATATCATTGACATCAAGGACTGTGTCCTGTTCATTCTGTATGCCTTGCACCTAGTACAGTGACCAGCAGCACATAATAAAATATCATTTTTTAAACATTATTTTTTATTGTAGTAAAAAGGTATAACATAATATTTACCATCTTAGCCATTTCTAACTATACCATTCAGCAGTGTTAAATATATTCACGCTGTTGTGCAACCCATCTCCAGGCTTTTTTGTCTTATAAAACTGGAAACTGTATACCCATTTAAAAAACATAAAAAATCATTTAACCAAATATGTGAGGGTTTATTTCTGGGCTTTCTATTCTGTTCCATTAGTCTATATGTTTGTCTATATGCTAGCACCACCCTACTTTGGTTATTGTAGCTTTGTAGTAAGTTTTGCTCCAGCTTTGCTCTTTTTCAAGATCAGGTTGGCTATTCAGGGTCCCTTAAGATTCCATGATTTTATGAGGGATCTTTTTCTATTTCTGCAAAAAAGGCTGCTGGGATTTTGACAGTGATTGCATTAAATCTGTAGATGACTTCGGGTGATATAGACATCTTAATATTAAGCCTTCCAATTCATGAACATGGGATATCTTTATACTTATTTGCCTTCTTTAATTTCTTTCTACAATATTTTACAGTTTTCAGAATACCTGTCTTTGGCATCCTTGGTTAAGTTTATTCCTAAGTATTTTGTGTTTTTGATGCTATTGTAAATGAATGGTTTTCTTAATTTCCTTTATGGATTATTCGTTGATATAGAAGTTCAACTGATGTTTGCATGTTGATTTGGTATCCTGCTACTTTGCTGAATTCATCTATTCTAACAGTGGCTTTGGGGGAGAGGGTGGTATAATCTTTAGGATTTTCTACAGATAAGATTTTATCATCTGCAAACAGTGATAATTTTACTTCTTCCTTTCCAATTTGGATGACTTTTCTTTTTCTTGCTTAACTGCTCTAAGACTTAAAAGTATGATGTTTGAGTGGCAAAAGCAGGTGTCCTTGTCTTGTTCCTGATCTTAGAAGAAAAGCTTTCAGTCTTTCACTATTGAGTACGGTATTTGCTGTGGGCTTCTCAAATATGGCCTGTATTATGTTGAGGTAGTTTCCTTCCCTCTCATTTACTGAGTTATCTTTAGCATGAAAGGTTGTTGAATATTGCCAAATGCTTTTTCTGCATCAGTTGAGATATCAGGTGATTTTCTTCCTTCATCCTATGTGATGTACTAGAATGATGGATTTTCATGTTTAATGATTCTTGCACTCCAGAAATAAATCCCACTTGCTCATGGTGTATATCCATTCTATGTACTGTTGAATTATGTTTGTTAGTGTTTTGTTGAGGATATTTATATAAACTAGGGATACTAGTCTGTAGTTTTCTTGCTTGTAGTGTCTTTGTCTAGCTTTGGAATGAGGATAATGCTTGCCTCATAGAATGAACAAGGAAGTTTTCCCTTTTCTAGTTTTCTGAAGAGTTGAGAATTGGTGTAAATTCTTTAAAGTTTGGTAGAATTCACCATTAAGTTACCTGGTCTTGAGCTTTTTTTGGAGTGGTGGAGGGAGGGGGCAGATGGACATGGGTTTTATTACAGATTCAATTTTCTTATTAGTTAACAGGGCTGTTCAGATTTTCTGCTTTGTGATTCGATCTTGGTAGGTTGTGAACATAAATAAACGACTTTAACTATGGCATTTTCACTTGGCTAAAGAGATGTTAAAAGCTAGTATCTCACACTAAAATACAGAGAGAGTTAAAGCACGGTCACAGACAGAAATAGGAAAAAAATAAAATACTTTAAAAGTGTTTTTGGAAACTAACAGTTGGACCTGAGATTATTAGGGAAAAGGAGTCAAAATGTCAGTGTAGCATTTCTTTATCATATATATTTTTAAATGAAAGTGGAGAAAGAATAATCACTCATACTTAAGTCAGAAAAGCGAGTGCAGAAAATGTATTAATATGAACACATTTGTATTTGAGAAAAAAAAATTGTGATTTAGCTGATTATTTTCTAAGTAGGTATAAAAATTCATACCTGTTTAGCCCTTCACCCACAGGTGGCTTCTGATCATCATCTATGTAGACAATCACTTCTTTCCTTCGGATATGCACAATATCATCCAAATTTAGATTTGTCAAATTCACATCTCCTTGAAAATAGATTGAACCATAACCTACAAGTCAGAGCAAATAGTTAGAAACTCATCCTGTAGAGAGAGTAAATACCTACTTCATACTTCTAGTTATTAAATAATCAGGAGAAGCAAGAAACTTTAGACATTAAACAGTATTTTAAATCATCCAGCGACATCCCTGAATGGATTATTTCATCCATCAAATAAACTGTTACCTGGTGTAACATCTATGTTTTTACAACAGTTATGTTATCCTCAAAATAGCCTTCTTAAATCTCTTCCCATGTATCTGTACTGCTGCTACATAAACAAACCTTAGCACCTAGCCTGCGACTGAGCTAAAATACAGGAATCCTTTTTAATACAGATAGGTGAGATCCCCCCCCCCAAAATTACATCTGTAGTAACTTAGTAATACGAAGTTGAACCTAGATATTACCCATCTCTTGTCAACTATTCAATTTTCTCAGTACTTCTTGCTGTTCACAGTATATTCTTTAATTGTAGAAAATTGCAATGAGCCAAGCAGTCACCAAAGAACCAAACAGTTACCAGAGAATAGTCTTGTTACTTGTCAAAATGTCTACTACTCAGGCTAAGGTGGGTCCAAACGTAGGAATAAAATAGACTCAGCTATTAAAACCTTCCTTACTCAATTACAAAAATGAGGTGCAGATCTCTGGCTTATACACTACCAACTCCTAAACTACACTCACCTTTACGACCAATAGTGAAATCAGAGACAATGCACTCTCCTTTTTCATTGGTAATTTTAGCAAGGTCATCCATAGATGGAACAGTATAGTAACCAACCTTAGTGAGAACAATGCCTATGACAAAGAAACAGAAAATAAAATATTGTGATTGTCCTTAGGTAGAGGAATTTTTAGTAATATTTATTTCACTTTTTCCATTTAAAAATTTTTCTACAGAATGGGTATTTCTAACAATAATTATTAACTATACTGAAGTCATCAGTAATGAAATTACTATATAGAGAAAATATATAGGAATAAAAGCATTTTCTAAGAAACACTGCTCTTAGGAGAAACCATGTTATTTTTTTTTTAAAGCTTTAGGTCAAGTAAGTTTGGGGAACATCCACACATAGCCACAATATAGGTTGGAAACTCATAAAATAATGTAGTCTATTTAACTTCACTTAATCCAGTGTTTCCGAAACTTAATATACCTCAGAACTAACTTTTCATATGACACCTATTAACATATTACACTATGAAAGGCACTCCATAAAATATATTCTGGGAAAGGCTTACTTAATCCATTTGTTCTTTTGTTTTACATTTGGAGATACCAAAACCCAGTGTGGAAAGAACCTATCTTGGCTTACATAGTAATTTAAGTGGAACTAAAACTCCAAACTCAATACTTTTATAGCCTATAGTCTTCATAAACCTTTTATATCTTCCAAATTTATATCCCCTAGCAGAGGGCTAAAATAAAGATGAAAAATCCTACATGAAAAAGTCCCACAGACAAATGGAAACTTAAAGGTCTACATTAAGTGTTATTTTACAAAATATTAACTAGGCAGATTTCTTAAGACCTCAAGAAAACAGAAAATTGGTACGCTTGTTCTAATTGCTCCTTGTCCCATTATGTAGAGATCAAGCTAACCTGCTCCCTGAGAGAAAAAATTTAAAGCCAATATCAGCTCAAACTCCAGCCTCCAGCAATGCCAATGCCCACTTATATATTTAACTTGATTCTCTAATGGCAATGTTTAGAGCGTTGCTGGAGTGTCCTTGAGAATGGGATTTTAAACGGGGAGGTGGCAAACAAGGTTAATGACAAAACTATAAACAATAAAAAATCTATACTGGGTATTTGAAGAAAATATAGAATCATAACAAATTCATGTAGATACATACACACAAATACATATACTTGGATGCTTAATGTGAAAGTATAAAGATTATTCCTTAGAGCATCAAGTGACCAGGAGATATGTATGAAGGCAGTAAGATGATCATATATAAAAATTTTAGAGACATTTCAAGAATAACTGTAGAACAATCCAAATGTTCACTAACAGGGAATTCATAAACCAAATGTGGTGTATCTCTATAGTGGAATACTACTCAGCAATAAATAAGAATGAACTATTTATTTATACTTCATGGATAAAATCTCAAAAAAGTTATAGAGTCAAAGAGTATATATAGTATGATTCCATTTATATGAAATTTGACAGAAACCAGACTGTGGTTAACTTCTGGGGATGGGGACAGATGGAACTTTCCAGGGTGAAAGAAATGTTCTATCTCTTGACTGAGGTGTTGAACATCTGAGAATATGTCTCAATTCACTGAAATGAACACTTAAGATCTGTATAATTCACATGTAAATTGTACCTTAGGAAAAAAAAGTAATGTAATGACTTTGATCAAAACCCAAATGAGATGTTGTATCAACACAGAAAAAAGGCAAGCTTTAAATATCTGATCAAGGCACTCTAATCTTGTATTCTCTACTGTTTCATGGATTATTTTGGAAAAAATTATTCAGTTCATTGTTGGGAGAAAAAAAGCACAGAAGTAAGGTGATAAATAACTATAGCAATAGCTACCATTTGAATGCTTATACATGTTAAACATTATGGTCTATATACTTAATCTAATTCAAATCTCAAAAAACCTAAAATAATTATCACTATCATTTTAGTTAAAAAGCTACTAAGTAATCTATGTGAGTTTGTAAAGCTAGGAAAGATATGAGGATAGTTTCTCTGGCTATAAAATTTGGGATCTTTAAATTATACCAGGAATAATTAGTGACATGTATTTTACTACAAAAGTATATGAATCAAAGCATATGTGAAAAGTGTTTAAATGTTAACTACTATAAAATGCAATAGAGAACATATAAAGGTACAGATTGCTGATTTCCACTATGTTAAAAATCTGTGACAAACAAGGTCTTGAAAGACTGGTAAGAGATTACTCATGTACCATTCTAAATCTGACCTGCTGGATGCGTATGGTAAGTATTATTTTCTATTTCTTCTCGGTCATCCTGCAGTGACTCCTCATGAAAAGAGGTCTCTTCACTACTTCCTTCCAGACCATTTCGCAAGGCAGCACGCATGTTTAATGCAACAATGGTATCATCCACACTGCTGCTGCTGTTGTGTTTATTTCCAGCACCCTCTAGGGTTTGAGGAATGGGTTTGGCAATAGGGTTAGTATAAAAACGTGACACAAGAGAATCATCATCTCCATCCTGCTGATGGTTCTCATCAATGGGTTTGCTCAGGAAACTGAATCTGAAGAGAGAGTAAAGAAACAAATAGTGTCTTAGCAACCTGTAGTAGCAGTAAAAATGATTAACAGCTAATCCTTTGAGCCTTTACTGTCTGGTACTGTTCTAGGTAATTCCATGTATGGAAAATTCATTTAATACTTAAAGCAATCATGTAAAACAGGTTACTATCATTCTATTATAGAACACATACAAAAATAAAGCAACTTGTCCAAGGTCATAAAGCTGTAAGTGCTAGAATTGGGATTTTAACCCAAGATATTTGGCTGTAGATTCCACGCCTTTAACTGATCTATTTTCATGAATAAATGACCTTGAGCATCCCAATTTAAAAATTTTTTTTCTATTTTGGTATCATTAATATACAATTACATGAGCAACATTGTGGTTACTAGATTCCCCCCATTATCAAGTCCCCACCTCATACCCCATTACAGTCACTGTCCATCAGTGTAGTAAGAGAGCATCCCAATTTTTAATTAGAGAAAAAAAGGTGCTCTTTATGTAGCATCAAATAACTAATGGTGAATTTCAAAATAAACTGAAAAAGTTTTAGATGTTCAGTATTATAGTCAGTAAGTTATTAGAAAATGCTACATGATAAATCAAAATAGGATTTTATCCAAGGGGAAAAAAGGGAGTGCAAAGATAGATACATACACGGATTTTTTTCACCGAGGCATTACTTTGAATATAGGAATACCAAAATAATCCATACGTCCTCTAATAGAGAACTAATTGAATGATCTACATCTACAATGGTGGCTATCGAGTCCTTAAAAAAGTGGAGGCAGGTATATTCATTCATATTGATACAGAAAGGCATTTACAATAAATATAAGCAGGTTACCAAATATTATATCACTCGTGTAATTTCTACAATGTATATCTATAAAGATATATTTATAAATAAATTTCTAAACTGTAAGAATGTATAGCAAACCATTAAGGATTAGTATATATACTTCTGCTTCTTCCTTCATACACTTCTATACTGATTTTGGTTTTGGTTTGATTACAATGAGTATGTATCATTTAAATAATTATCACAAACAAAATAGCTCTTATTTTAATGGGGGTGACAAGTATCAAATGCATGCTAATTCTGCCCAAAACAGCATACATGGATACAAAAACAGTTTTACAGAATCAAACCAGAACTCTCTAATCATTTTAAGATCTAAAGTACTCAAGAAGCAAAAACATATTTTAATTTCTAGGTCTTCATATGCTGTAATACTTCTATGAAACATTCACCAGACTTCCTAAGTTTTCACAGAATGAATAAATGCTCAGCTCAGAATCTCTTCAAAATGAGAACAGGGCTCTCTGCCCAAAACAACTGAGAACAGAAGAGAATTCAGTTTACCTCTCTCCATTTTCTGGATAATCAGATGGTGAGGCTAGATCTTCCGAATCATGATTAACAGGAGAGAAGAGATTGCTATTGTTAAGGTTTTTCAAAACCAATTTCTTAATGCTCTTCCTATAAACAAAAACCAAAAAAGGGGGAGGGGAAGAACAACTTAGGCATACACAATTACATCACAGATATTATCTTAAAAACTGCAGTTGAAAAGGGTACTCTTATTCAACTGATATATAAAAATGAACAAACAATTTTAATTCACAAACTCTGCCTATAAATACATAACCAGAATATAAGGTCTCAAGTATACTGCACTCTGTTGCTTGGGAAAATAGGCTAAGCATATTCAAAACAAATTGGGAAATCCTCTTGAAAATATTGATCCTTCTCTGAATCTCCTGAGCACTTTAACGACAGTTCACTCATCACACTATGTTTTATATTTCAATTATTTCTCTACATGTCTTCTCTTTAAATGTTTCTTTTTTTCCCCCCACATGTTCTTTCTTTTTCCACAGTCAGGATTTATGACTGTCTTCTCACAAAACTTGGTATGCTGCACTGAAGAAAGCTGGTGAATAGATATTTATTGACTAAATGAGAAAAAAAAATTTTTTTAAGATGACAAGAAGGAAATAGTAAAAAACCCTGATATCCAAAGATGCAAATGATCACAAATACCTAAAAAGTTCAGGTTTGTGCACTGTAGGTTTACTTAAGGCAAGAGCCTCTATAATATACAAGCTTCAAGTAGAAGAACCATTAGGGAGAGATCTTAACCTCTACTTAAATCTTACTGGATTAACTAGGGTATTCCATTCCCTCTTGAAAAAAGCAAACAAACAGGTATAAGTAGTAGAGTGTCTTATATATTTGTTTATTTCTAGTCTCAACAACTGAGTTACATGGTAACAAACATCAGAATATTTGTTCCATACCTGTGTATGCTAGTTATACTCCGTATGGTAATGATGTTATTAAAAATAACGTTTTAAGTCAATGCAATAAATACTTGACACTAAAGAATTGTTATCTCCATGAAAACTAAAATATGTCCTCCTATTAGTGGTAGACCAGGTAATGCAAACTAACCCTCCTAGGGCGGGTAACTAGAAAAGCTAGAGCTCTTTGTAGGGCATCAAGAGCCAAGATGGTAATAAAATGACTGAACCAGCAACCTGGGGGACAAGTGGAACAGGGAGGTGTGCGATACTTAGGGTTGCTTTTCTCCTGGAGACTTTTCTGATTCCAAGGGGAAGGCAAGAAGCACTTCACAGTCTTGTGGGATTAAGGAGACAGAGATTAGAGTCAGGACACCAAGAGGATGGCAACACTAGAGATTGCCTCTCATTTTGTATAGGGACCTGGAAAATTTTATATCTGGAGTTCAGAGAACTAAAAGTAAAAACACACTGTCATAAGTTCAGCTTTGACTCATCTCAATAAACACCTGTCATAAAGCCAACAAATCTCTGAAGGTCAGTACCATCACCGTTCAACTCCAATTACTGTCAGTTTTGAAAATCTGTGGTGGAAAAAAGTGATGGAAAATAATTTTAAAAAGCCAGACACAAAGGAGACAAGATACTTCTTCAAAGATAAATGGCCAAAAAGCACATGGTAAAATGATCAACATCATTAGTCATAAAAGAAACCAAATTACAAGCATAAGATACCACTTCACATCCACTAGGATGGCTATTAAAAAACAAAACAGTAAATAACAAGTGCTGACAAAGATATGGAGAAAACAGATACATTGTTTGCTGGTGGGAATGTAAAATGCTGCAGCTAATGTAGAAAACAGTTTGGCAGTTACTTAAAAGGATAAATATAGAATTAACGTATGACCAATTTCACTCCTAGGTATATATTACCCAAAAGAACTGAAAATGGGGGCTCAAACAGATACTTGTATATCAGCATTCATAGCAGCCCTATTCACATAGCTAAAAAGGTGGCAACAATCCAAATGTCCATCAAAAGATGAATGGATAAACAAAATGTGGTATATCCATACAATGGAATATTCAGCCTTAAAAAGGAATGAAGTTCTGATATATGCTACAACAGAGTGAATCTTAAAGACAATATGACAAGTAAAATAATCCAGACACAAAAGAATATTGTTTGATTCCCCTTAAATGAAGAACTTCATACTGACACAAAGTAATACAGAGGTTAAGAGACTGAGGGAAGGAGGAAATAAGGAATTATTGTATTATACAGTTTCTGTGTGGAATCATGAAAAATATTCTAGAAATAGTGATGATGGTCACACAATATTATAAATGTACTTAATGCCACTGAATTGTATACTTACCATAAAATTTATCATTTCAACCATTTTTATGTATTTTTTTTACAAGAAAAGTTAGTAAGTATTAAAAAAACAGGTAAAATACAAGTGATTTGAGGCACACATTTGTAGAGGCTTTTAAATATTAAAAATTGATAAATTTAGGATAAATGGATAAATTTACAGACGTGTTCATAATTTTTGTGATAGAAGTTAAGAAAATAAAATAGCTGAAATATCCAACCCCCTCCCCCCAAAAAAGTCAGTATGAATACAGAAGACCTAAAAATTGGCAGGCTCCATCTTTAAAATCACCATACCCAACAACTACAAAATGCACATTCTTTTCAAATAAACACTAAACCATATGTTTTTTAAAACTAACCGTATGTTGGACTATGAAAGCAAGCTGCAAATTTCAAAGAATTGAAATCACTTGGAGTACTTTTACACATAAGCTAGAAACCATTAACAACAAGGTAACTTAAAAATCTCCAATTTACACTCGTAAATAACCCAGGGAAATCAGAACGCATTTGACTATCATATATAGTTACTATCTGAATGATGAGTACTCCATATCAAAACTTACAGACTGTAAATAGAGCTGAACAAATGCATGTATTTGGAAAGAAGGAAAGCTAAACATCAAAGAGCTAAGCGTCCATTTAGAAAAAGGACAGAAAATTAAATACCAAAAAGAAAGGCAGGGGGGAGGAATTAAAGATAAAATATTAGTGAAAATATAATAAAATTTAAAATAAAATAGGGAGCAATCACAGAATAGAGACCATCAATAATGCCAGAAGTCTTCCTTGAAAATAACCAATAAAATTGGTAGATCCCTGACCAGAATGAGTGAGAAGACATACAACCTGGAAACCCCCTCCCTAGATGTACCTATACAACCCCAGGTGCCCCATTAGTATGACCCCAGCTGGCATCTACCCAGGAGACCTCTGAACCATGCCTCTGACATGGACTGCACTGCCAGCACAGCCCTGGCTGGCAAGAATAGAGGAGACCCCCTGGCCCAGGATACCCTGGTTCATGCCCACCCAGTCTCCAGTAAGCCAGCCAAAACCATTCATACACAAAGCCAGGCCTTCAAGATTGGGAGAGGTAGCCCTTTCACCTAACCTACAGAAAAAAAACAGAGAAAATAAAATAAAATGAAGAGACACAGGAATATGCTTGAAACAAGAAAGAGAAGGCACAAAAAAACCTACGCCACAAATGAAAACAAGGATAACTCTACAGAATCTACCAAAATGAAAAAGGGTAAGGATATTTTTAAACAACTTTATGCCAATAAATCTGGAATTTTAACTACTTCAAATGAACAAATATTATAAAATATAACTAGCCACCAGTGACTCAGAAAATAAAAAAGCTGAAGAGTTCATAAGTTTTAAATAAATTAAATCAATAAAATTTAAAAACAACCTTTACTACAAATATATTTTCAGGCCCTTGTATCTTCACCAATATCCAACATTTAATGGAAAAAAAAAAGCCTATCTTACACAAACTCTATTTATGAGTTCAGCATAAACCTTATACCAAAACCAAAGAAACATTCAGGCTAATCTAAGTCATGAACCCAGATGGCAAAAAATCCTAGACAAAATTTACATAAAATCTTACAATCAAGGAAGCTACCAAACACTATCAAGGCTTGTGGAAATGACTCTGGAGCCAACCTGAAAGGACTCCTGCTGGCCGAAGATGGGACTTGATCATCATAGAAAACAGTAACTGCAATGGTCTGAAACACAGTGACTGAGCGAGGAGAGAAGAAAGATTAATTAAACGTTTCACATGAAGAACATAGTAACTAGAGGATAAGGAACTAAACATTAAACTAACAGCATCAGGCAAAGTGAAGAGGACTGGGATTAGAAATATGAAGTGAGATAGGTACAAAGGACAAATACGAGAAGCCAAAGAACAGAAAAGTGTAGCAAAACTAATTTGGGGAAGTAGAACCATGTGACCTCAAAGACTAGATTTATTCTAACAGTAAAATACTTCACAAGCAAAACAAAGGATTCATATATATTTTGCCATATTTATGTCATTGCCTTCAACTGGCTTATGGGAATATAGATATGAAGTATGTAGGAATGAAGTTGACCTTTATATATTTAACTTGTATCCCACAACCTTGCTACATTTACTCATTGGTTCACAATTGACATACACTAAACTGCACATACTAAACTGTACAATTTGATAAGTTTTGACATTTGTATACAACAGTGAAACATCATCACAACCAAGAAAAATAGCTAGCCATAACATGCAGAAGTTTCCTCATATTCCTCGTAACTGCTCCATTCTACCCTCCCAGACATCTCCCTTACCAGCAGGCAGTAACTTGCATTTTCTAGTATTTTACATAAGTGGAAAAAAACCTTAATTTAGTAATTACATGATAGAATACCATTCAGTCAGTTAGGTCATGTATGAAACAAACACTGAAATGAACACTAGAAAATAAAATTATATCCATTTGAAAAAACTATGCATATTTAAAACCAGAAACATAAAAATATGCCCTCTTCCTGACAGTTCTCCCTATCCCTATTCAGTTTGAATGATATCCTCAGAGCAGCTTTCCTTCATCATTCTGTTAGTCTAACCTACAGTGGCAATCTCTACTTCTGTCACTTGTCTCACTTTTGATTACTCTTCCAGACATTTCTCTTCCCCCATTGACTGTGAACTCAATGCAATGGAATGTGTCTTGTTCACAGCTGCATTTCCAGTGCCCATTACACATGGCACTTAGTAGTTGATTGATAAATGTTTGTTGAATGAAGGAATGAAAAGAGGTATTAAAGAAAATTACCAAATTTTGTCATTCAGAATAAAAAAATGTACCAGCTTACTCTACAGTAAATTCCCTCTGACTAGTATGAAAAGGCAAAAGGAAAAAGACATGGCATTGGTAAGGTTCACTAAATTTGTCTTTCAGAGCAAACAAAGCACACTGTGCTAGTGCTGGCCATAAGTTCCTCATGAAGCCTTTACTATCTGTGCTACTGCAGATAGCAAACTATTTACAGAGCCATAAAGTGGTAAGGATTCTGGGCAATTTTTGAAGGTAGAACAAAGATTTGCTGACAGCTTGGATGTGAGATGTACAAAAAAGTCAGGGATGATTATCCAAAGTTTTTGGCCTGAGGAACTAGAATGATAGAAACGCAGTTACCTGAGAGAGGGAAGGCTTTGGATGGAACAGTTTTGAGGTAGAAGATCAGAAGTTCAGTTTTTGATATTTTAATTTTGAATTAAATATCTCTTAGACCTCCAAGTGGAAATGCTGAATAGGGCTAGGAATCACCAGACTACAGATGATATTGAAAGCCATGAAATATATTAAATCAATGTGGGAGTGAGTAAAGAAAATGTTATTAAGAACTGAGCCCAGGGGTCAGTCAATTTTAAAAGAATGGGAAGAAGAGGAACCAGCAAAAGACAGGAGGAGTGACCAGTAAGATAGGAAGAAAACTAGGTTAGTGTGCGGCTCCTGGAAGCAAAATGTACACCTTCTCCCCTTCATCATTTTTATTTGTATACTTTACTTGCAAATCCTAAGGCGACCTGGTGAAATTGCCCTCAAAGTTGTTTGGTGATCTGATGGCAGGACTGGTGAATCTAAGCCCTTTTTATCCACTCTGTATCAAACATCTCATAAATGCTGGCAACATACACATGAAAACAGTTCCTGCCTTCAAAATAATCCAATGATGTTCTAAGAAATGTATAAAATTGGACTTTCCATCTTTTATAATGCAGCAACCCACCACATTTTTAAGGAAAGGCGTGGTAATTTTTAAACTTAACATTCATAGACAAAGAACTGTAAGTGATGAATGCCAACGTTTTCTCCAACACTAAATAAAAGGACACCACACTTTTCTTTCTGATTAGGAAAGTACTTGCTGTTAAAAGCCTGTGTATGTGTGTGTGTGTGTGTGTCTACCTACCTAGAAAAATAAACAACCCAGAAATGAAACACTCTCAAATTACATCTCTAGATGTTAACTACTGTTAACAGTTTGGTATGTACTTTTCTTCAGCATTTTTTCTCTGATGCATACATTTATCAACGCTGTAGGGCATATCTGCTTTAATGCATAATTTAAGTGTAATCTTTAATGTTCATTAACTTTTCTACATTGTTGTACATTTTTCTGTGTAATTATTGGCTCAGTATTTGCCCAGGCATTTAAAAATGTCTGTGTATATTCTTCTTGACCAATTTGGCCAACGTCAATTGTAAGAAAAAAGTTTCTCCTGCTTAAAATAAAATTATGTGAACACTTAACTTCTCAAAAACAAAACAAAAACATGCATATGTGAAACTAGAGGCATGTTGATCAAAATATTAATATGTTAACTATGGTTATCCCCGGGAATGATCAGGTCATTTTTATTCTTCTCTATGATATATATTTTTCAAATTAAAAAACAAAACAAAGTATAAACTGTATAACATTTGCAGTGCATTTAAATGAATAATTATATACTATTTTATACTTGGCTTATATTAACAGCTTACATTTAATTTATGCTAACAAAAATAAACTCACTTGGGCATGAATGCTCCATTAGCTAAGGATGGTTCATCATCATCTAGCCCATCAAAGAGATGTGACTTGGCGGTGCCTGTTGTTTGTAAAGCCTTTGGTCGGACTCTGGTGGCAGGGCGGGGTGTCAGTTTATAATGAGTAGGTGTGGTGAGAGCCTTCTGGGCTGCTGGATTTGTTGGTTTCAATCTCTGAAAAACAAAAGCATCAAGGAAAGTTCTAGTTTAATTCAAATGTGTGGTTTTGACCTTTAAAATCAGAAGACCAGAGGTCAAACCTCATCTTGGCTACTCACCCACTGGATACCTCTTGAAGTCTTAGCTCCCAAAAAACAAGGATGTGAACACTCAGCTTTGCTTTTGTGTGAAATCTAATTAACTGTCTACTGTTTCTCTATAATCAATTTTTACTCATCTCTCCAGCCCCCATTTGTAATGGTCTGACTTGTTTTAAAAAATAATTGAGATACTGCATTTGAATTGCTTAGTGAGTAGAGGTAACATACAAGTAAACTAAAATTTCAGGTTGATTTGAAAGCACTTTTACTATGTTTCTATAGCATCTTTCAGATACATTTGTTTTCCTAAACAATAGGTATACAAGGGATTATATGATATGACCACTGGAAACAAAGTCTATCATATAAAACTTGTCACAATTTATTCTTCTCTTTACAGTGCAGACTGTTTACACTTAAGTAACAATGAACCTTCCCACATCTTTTTTTGCAGCTCTTTTGCATATGCCTTTGCTTGGAATGTCTTGAACTGTATCTACCAACTTCTATATATATACTCAAAAAAGTTAAATGTTACCTTTCTGCAAAGCCTTATATCAAACTCATCCAAGAATCTGTGTTCTTCCATTTTAAAATGTTTATTAAGATAAAATTCACCATCTTAGTGCATACAATTCAGTGTTTTAATTATTTATAAGGTTGTGCAACTATCATCACTATCTAATTCTAGAACATTTCTCCCACTCCAAAAATAAACCAAGTGCCTCCCCCACTTCCACCCCTTATCCCTTGGCAAACATGAATCTACTATCTGTCTCTATGGATTTGCCTATTCTAGACATTTTATATAAATGGAATCATGTCACCTTTTGTGTCTTTTTTCACTTACCATGTTTTCAAGGTTCATCCATGTTGTAGCATGTATCAGTACTTAATTCCTTTTTATAGCTGAATGATATCCCATTGCATAGATATACAACATTTGCTTATCTACTTATCATTTGATGGGCTGTTCTATTTTATTACTGCATATACTATATTGAGCTTGAGCAAATTTAAACGCAGGGCTGATCTTCTTCACTAGATAGCAAGCTCTTAAGTGAGTAAGCTCTTTTTTGTTTTCATTTTGAATCCTCAGTGATGAACACAGTAACAAGCACACATTTAGGTACCTAAAATTATGTCATATGAATAACATAATTTTTGACTTATATTTACCTGGCACTTTAGAAGCACTTAAAATTTGTATTTTGCTTCTCATTATATTGAGTCACAAGATTTAAGAACCAGCTGAAGGCTGAGATGATACAATGACTCATTATAAGCCAGGTATGCATAATCTCATTTAACTCTCAACAATGAATAGTATTAACTATTTCCATTTATAGAAGAGGAAACACATTCAGAGAGGCAAAAAGACATGCTCAATGTCTCATAGATTGTAAAGTGGTAAAACAAGATTAAACAGACCAAAGACTAGTTTAATGCCACACCAGTGAACAAAAAGGATCATTTCTTTGCCACTAGAGCATAAGATATTATGATGATGCTATGTAGAAATCAGGAGAAAAGATTTTGATTTGTCACTTATAAGCATTATGATTTTAGGAAAAGTCAGCCTTTCTGAGTCTTAGTTTGCTCAATTATAAAATGAGAATAATACCTGCCTTATTTCAAGGCTGTTGAAAAGTCTCAGCCCTCACTTCCAGTCCAATGCTCATTTTACTGTTTGTCATGCTGTCTTCTAGATACAGCAAAAATAATTTATACCTGGCTTAGTGAAAACCATAAATAATGTGTCTTAAAAACTTCATTATACCTCACTTTGCTTAGGCTATATATGTAAGAAATTCTAAACATTTAGTGTCTCCAGCTTTGAGAGTAAATTTTACAAAGGCACCCTTAAATTTACCTCTTCTTTCTTCTTAGGATCTGATATGGGATTCCGGAAGAGAGGAGAGTCTCCAAAAGGTGAGTATGTTAAACTGTTGATGTGCTGTTGGAGAACAGCCTGCTGGGCAGCAGAAGCACTGGGATCTGTCAAAGCTTTTTAAAAAAAGGAAAGAAAAAGCAAGATATCAAGGCAAAGATCCAGTGCATTTATAGCAAGAGAACTCAAGACTCTTTCTGGAGATGTTTGGAGTCACTCACTGTCACTACTGGTGGGGACTAGGGGAGTACACTGTGAAGAAAATCAATAATCAAACTAATGGGTCAAAGATATGAAGACATATTTCATAAAAGACAACACAAAAAACTTTAGCTAGGTGTTCACTGTCACTAATCATCAAAGAAATGAAAACTAAAACAACCCTAAAGAAATATTTTACACCTATCTCATTATCTATCAGTGGCATAGTTGTGTAAAAGGAGTTATAGTCTTTACTTCTAAAAAATATTGCAATTGGTTAATCTGTCTAAAAGAAACAATATGACAATACAAAGAGCAAATACAGCTTTTATGTTTTTAACTTAATTCGAATCATAGAAATTTAATCCCAGGACTTAATTAAACTAGAAACAAAAAAAAGAAATATATGGGTTCATTAAATATTATTTGTAATACTTAAGACTTGAAAATAACTTATGTCCAACATTAAGTAAACAGTGTAAAAATCCTGACATATCAACATGATGGGTAGTTTTAAAAACAGTGTGTTTCACTGTGGAAATAAGTATCTTTGCTTTAATTTAATAAGTAAAAATTCTAGAATTAAAAAATATTAAGTAAACTAAGAATATATAGGAAGAAGGCAACATACAAAAAAAGAAAATGGCTGTTAAAATATTCTGATACATTTATGATTTCCATTTAAGTATAAATCACCCCAATTAGTTTTCCTTTGAAAGTGCAAGGATACATCCCTCACAGGGAATTTAGGAACAGACAAGAAATAATGATCTACAATTCTATACAGAAAGAAGAGAACAGAAAAAAAACCACAACTATCTACAGTGCACCTTGATTAAGAAGCAAATTTGTAAGAGATGAATATTTCCAAAAATGACTAAAAAAATCAAATCAGAATCTCTTAGAGTCTGCTTTCAAGATGGTGGCATGAGAGGCGTGATGGAGAGCTTCTCCCAAAACCACAAACAGTACAAAAATATAGTTAATTAATATAACTAACCTTGGAACAGCACCAAGAAAGAAGACTGAACTAGACTGCAAACAGACCTCATCAACAGAGCAGACCTCACGAAACAGGGTAACGTAGGAAAGCCTTAATCTGGTGTGACCCAAGCCCTCCCCCAACCCCAGCTCACTGGCAAGAGGAAGAGAAACGGAGTGGGGGAGGGGGTGGAAGACTGGGACTGCTGAACACCTAGCCCTGGAGATCTGCTTTGTCAGCAGAATCCTATAGCGTGTGGTGCTCTGGAAGTTGGGGAGCTCAGACTTGAGAAATTGACATTCCGGCCGTTTGTGAAGGACAGGATCCACACCAGGCCGCTCTGTGTCAGAGGAAAGGCAGGCAGTCTGAGAGGCTTCCTAGCAGTGAGAGAACTGCTGAAGGGGCAGGGTTTGCACAGAGCTTGCTGTGCAGGAGAAGGGAGAGCTGGATAAGGCTGTCTGGCCGCGCTCTGCCCAGCTGGTTGGGAACCTTGGGGAGCTTCAGGTGCTCCATCCTGCTGGATGCCTACTCAGCTCCAAGGCCCCCCACTGTGACACACAGCCTGTCTAAGCCTTCCTACTGGCCTGCAGCATCTCCTCCCAAACCTGCAGTCACTGCACAAGCATTAGGCCAGCCAGAGGGAGGCCCCGCCTACAACAGCTAGAGACACAGAGCACAGAGGTTTACACATGTGTGCTTGGCCCACTGGCTCTGACACTGGAGACAGGAACCGCAGACGGGAATCAGGAAACATCTTTCCTCCTCCCAGGCACCAGCTAAGCTCTCCTACAACACCCAACCTCACTCTAGGGGCTGAGCAGCTTCAGAGACTAGAGTTTCTGCGCACTAGTGGGCACTACACAGAAATATGAAACGACAAAAGAACATGGGTCAGACCAAAATCTCACAAACCCCAGAAAGAGGGCCAAATGAAACGAAACTCACCAATCTTCCTGAAAGAGAGTTCAAAATAAAAATTATAAACATGCTTATGGAGGTACAGAAAAATATTCAAGACCTCAGGAATGAATTTAAGTTGGAGATTCAATCATTAAGAAATTCCATATCTGAAATGAAACATACAACAGAGGGATTTAAAAGCAGATTAGATGTAGTAGAAGAGACAGGAAATGGAACAGAAATTAGAGAAGAGGAATACAAAGAACCTGAGGCACAGAAAGAAAAAAGGATCTCTAAGAATGAAAGAATGTGGAGAAAACTGTGTGACCAATCCAAATGCAACAATATTCGCATTATAGGGGTACCAGAAGAAGAAGAGAGAGAAAAAGGGATAGAAAGTGTCATTGAGGAGGTAATTGTTGAAAACTTCCCCAATCTGGGGAAGGAGATAGTCTCTCAAGCCATGGAAGTGCACAGATCTCCCAAAGCAAGGGACCCAAGGAAGACAACATCAAGACATGTAATAATTAAAATGGCAAAGATCATGGATAAAGACAGACTTTTAAAAGCAGCTAGAGAGAGAAAAAAAATCACATACAAAGGAAAACCCATCAGGCTATTATCAGACTTCTCAACAGAAACCCTACAGGCCAGAGGGAGTGGCATGATGTATTTAATGCAATGAAGCAAAAGCGCCTTGAACCAAGAATACTTTACCCAGCAAGGTTTTCATTTAAATTTGAAGGAGGGATTAAACAATTTTCAGATAAGCAAAAGCTGGGAAAATTTACCCTCCACAAACCACCTCTACAGTGCATTTTGGAGGGACTACTATAGATGGAAGTATTCCTAAGGCTAAATAGATGTCACCCAAGGTAAGACAAAGAGTACAGAATATTATTCATAACATACAAAGAATGGAGGAGGAAAAAAAAAAAGAACCTTTAGGTTGTGTTTGTAATAGTATACAAAGTAAGTTAAAATAGACAGTAAGGAAATTGCCCTTAACTTTGGTAACCATGAATCTAAAGCCTGCAATGCCAATAGGTACATAACTATCGATAATCACCCTAAATGTAAAGGGTCTGAATGTACCAATCAAAAGACACAGAGTAACAGAATGGATAAAAAAGCAAGACCCATCAATATGCTGCCTATAAAAGACTCACTTCAAACCCAAAGACATACACAGACTGAAAGTAAAGGGATGGAAAAAAGATATTTCATGCAACTAATACGGAGAAAAAAGAAGGAGTTGCAGTACTTGTATCAGACCAAATAGACTTCAAAACAAAGAAAGTCACAGGAGACAAAGAAGGACATTACATAATGATAAAAAGGTCAGTCCAACAAGAGGATATAACTATTATAAATATTTATGCACCCAACACAGGATCACCTACATATGTGAAACAAATACTAACAGAATTAAAGGGGAAAACAGAATGCAATGCATTCATTTTAGGAGACTTCAACACACAACTCACTCCAAAGGACAGATCAACTAGACAGAAAATAAGTAAAGAGACAGAGGCATTGAACAACGTATTAGGACAGAAGGACTTAACAGACATCTACAGAACACTCCATCCAAAAGCAACAGGATACATATTCTTCTCAAGTGCACATGGAACATTTTCAAGAAAAGATCATACAGAATGCCACAAAAAGAACCTCAGTAAATACAAAAAGACTGAAATTGTACCAACCAGCTTCTCAGATCACAAAGGTATGAAACTAGAAATAAATTACACAAAGAAAACGAAAAAGTCCACAAACACATGGAGGCTTAATAACATGCTCCTAAATAATCAATGGATCAATGACCAAATAAAAACAAAACAAAGATCAAGCAATATATGGAGACAAATGACAACAATAATTCAACACCGCAAAATCTGTGGGATGCAGCGAAGGCCATGCTAAGAGGGAAATATATTGCAATACAGGCCTACCTCAGGAAAGTAGAACAATCCCAAATGAACAGTCTAAACTCACAGTTAATGAAACTAGAAAAGGAAGAACAAATGAGGCCCAAAGTCAGTAGAAGGAGGGACATAATAAAGATTAAAGCAGAAATTTAAAAAATTGAGAATAATAAAACAAAGAAAGAATCAATGAAAGCAGGAGCTGCGTCTTTGAGAATATAAACAAAATAGTTAAACCCCTAGCCAGACTTATCAAGAAAAAAAGAGAGTCTACACACATAAACAGAAACAGAATGAAAAAGGAAAAATCATTATAGACACCACAGAAATACAAAGAATTATGAGAGAATATTATGAAAATCATATGGTAACAAACTGGATAACCTACAAGAAATGGACAACTTTCTAGAAAAACACAACCTTCCAAGGCTGACCCAGGAAGAAAGAGAAAATCTGAATAGACCAATTACCAGCAAAGAAATTGATTTGGTAATCAAAAAACCACCTAAGAAGAAAATCCCTGGACCAGATGGTTTCACTGCTGAATTTTATAAAACATTTAGTGAAGACCTAATACCCAACCTCTTGGTGTTTTCCAAAAAGTAGAAAAGGAGGGAATACTCCCATTCTACGAGGCCAACATCACGCTAATACGAAAACCAGGCAAAGACCGCACCAAAAGAGAAAATTACAGACCAATATCCCTGATGAACATAGATACAAAAATACTCAACAAAATATTAGCAAACCGAATTCAAAAATACATCAAACAGATCATGAATCATGATCAAGTGGGATTCATCCCAGGGATGCAAGAAGGGTACAACATTCGAAAATCCATCAACATCATCCAGTACATCAACAAAAAGAAGGACAAAAACCTCATGATCACCTCCACAGATGCTGAAAAAGCATTCAATAAATTTCAACATTCATTCCTGATAAAAACTCTCAACAAATGGGTATAGAGGGCAAGTACCTCAAACATAATAAAGGCCATATATGACAAACCCAAAGCTAACATTATACTTAACAGAGAGAACCTGAAAGCTTTTCCTTTAAGATCGCGAACAAGACAAGGATGCCCCTCTCCCCACTTTTATTCAACATAGTTCTGGAGGTCCTAGCCATGGCAATAAGACAACACAAAGAAATAAAAGGCATCCAGATAGGCAAGGAAGAACTCAAACTGTCCCTGTTTGCAGATGACATGATATTGTACATAAAAAACCCTAAAGAATCCACTCCAAAACTTTAGATCTAATATATGAATTCAACAAAGTTGCAGGATACAAAATTAATACACAGAAAGATGTTGCATTCCTATACACTAATGATGACCTAGCAGAAAGAGGAATCAGGAAAACAGTTCCATTCACAATCGCATCCAAATGAATAAAATACCTTGGAATAAAGCTAACCAAGGAAGTGAAAGACCTATACCCTGAAAACTACAAGACACACTCTGAAGAGAAATTAAAGAGGACACTAATAAATGGAAATTCATCCCATGCTCTTGGCTAGGAAGAATTAGTATTGTCAAAATGGCCATCCTGCCTAAAGCAATCTACAGATTCAATGCAATTCCTATCAAAATACCTACAGCATTCTTCAATGAACTAGAGTAAACAGTTCTAAAATTCATATGGAATGAAAAAAGACCCGAATAGCCAAAGCAATTCTGAGAAAGAAGGATTAAGCAAGGGGAAGTATGATCCCTGACTTCAAGCTCTACTACAAAGCCACAGTAATCAAAACTATTTGGTACTGGCACAAGAAAGGACCCATAGACCAGTGGAATAGAATAGAGAGTCCAGATATAAACCCAAGCATATATGGTCAATTAATATACAATAAAGGAGCCATGGATACACAATGGGGTAATGACAGCCTCTTCAACAGCCAGTGTAGGCAAAAGTGGACAGCTATAGGTAAGAGAACGAAAGTGGATTACTGTCTAACCCCATACACAAAATGGATCAAAGACCTGAATTTAGGTCATGAAACCATAAAACTCTTAGAAAAAAATATAGGCAAAAATCTCTTGGACATAAACATGAGCAACTTCTTCATGAGCATATCTCCTGGGCAAGGGAAACAAAAGCAAAAATGAACAAATGGGACTACCCCAAATTAAAAAGCTTCTGTACAGCAAAGGACATCATCAGTAAAACAAAAAGACATCCTACAGTATGGGAGAATATATTCATAAACGACATATCTGATAAGGAGTTGACTTCCAAATTATATAAACAGCTCATGCACCTCAACAAACAAAAAGTAAATAAGCCCATTAAAAAATGGGCAGAGGAGTTGAACTGACACTTGAACAAAGAAGAAATTCAGATGGCCAACAGGCACATGAAAAGATGTTCCACATCACTAGTCATCAGAGAAATGCAAATTAAAACCACAATGGGATATTACCTCACATCAATTAGGATGGCCGCCATCCAAAAGACACACAACAACAAATCTTGGTGAGGATGTGGAGAAAGGGGAACCCTCCTACACTGCTGGTGGGAATGTAAATTAGTTCAACCATTGTGGAAAGTAGTATGGAGGTGCCTCAAAAAACTCAAAATAGAAATACCATTTGACCCAGGAATCCCACTCCTAGAAATTTACCCTAAGAATGCAGCAGCACAGTTTCAAAAAGACATATGTGCCCCTATGTATATCGCAGCACTATTTACAACAGCCAAGAAATGGAAGCAACCTAAGTGTCCATCAGTAGATGAATGGATAAAGAAGATATGGTATATATACACAATGGAATATTATTCAGCCATAAGAAGAAAACAAATCCTACAATTTGCAACATCATGGATGGAGGTAGAGGGTATTATGCTCAGTGAAATAAGCCAGGAGGAGAAAGACAAGTATCAAATGAGTTCACACATCTGTAAAAAGTGAAGGAACAAAACAGCAGCAGACTCACAGAACCAGAGAATGGACTAACAGTTACCAAAGGTAAAGGGACTGGGGAAGATGGGTGTGAAGGGAGGGATAAGGGGGAAAAAGGGCTATTACAATTAGCACACATAATGTAGAGGGGTGGGGGTGGGGTGGGGAGATACGGGGAAGGCAGTATAGCACGGAGAAGATAAGTAGTGATTCTATAACATCCTACTACGCTGATGGACAGTGGCTGCAATGGGGTATGTGGTGGGGACTTGATAATAGGGGGAGTCTAGTAACCATAATGTTGCTCATGTAATTGTATATTAATAATAGCAAAATAAAAAAAAATCACATCACACTCAAGTTATCTTAGAGATTAAAAGTATTCTTTTCCTTTATAAATGTTTAAAATAAGACTAAAGCCAAAATACAGTAAAATAATCCATATGAAAGGATTTATACAAACATTCTGAAAATTTTAATACACTAGGGGAAAACACAGTAGCAGCTACAGTAACAAATGCAGAAGAGACAGTTTACAGCTGAACTAATGAAAAAGGGGCAGATCCACCTTGATCAGATTAAGCTTTTTAAAAATCAGATACATTCATTAAATACTAAAACACTGTATGTTGTTGATATGTAAGGCTAGCAGGCAAATTTGCTCAGGATTGTGAAACCAGAGTAGCTGTCAATTTAAAGAGCACACGGTAATTTTCCAGCCACCACCACCTTCCAGTAATTTGCCAGAATGACCAACACAAAGGGGAAGAGTAGACGCACCTGCTCTATGTTCTTTAGGCCTTTTAGAAAACATGGAGGGTTCTTGTGGCCACATAAGTATGAATCTGCAACAAAGGTGATATTGCAGACACCAAGGGGAAGCGCACTGTTCAAACAGGAATGCCCCACAAATGTTACCATGGCAAATCCGGACCAGTCTACAATGCTACCCAGCATGCTGTTGGCCTTCTTGTAAACAAACAAGTTAAGGGCAAGGTTCCTGCCAAAAGCAATAATGTACTGAGCATATTAAGCACTGTAAGAGCTGGGGATGTATTCCTGGAGTGTGTGAATGACAACAATCAGAAAAAGAAGGAAGCCAAAGAGGAAGAAGGTACTTGGATTCAGCTGAAGTGCCAGCTTGTTCCACCCAGAGCAGCACATTTTTTTTAATATAATTTATTTCATTATCATTAATCTACAATTACATGTGCAATATTATGGTTATTAAACTACCCCACCAACCCCATTACAGTCACTGTCCATCAGTGTAAGGAGATGCTATAGAATCACTACTTGTCTTCTCTGAGTTGTACTGCCCTCCCCGTGCCCCCCCAACATTATATTTGCTAATCGTAATGCCCCTTTTTCCCTCTTAACCCTCCCTTCCCGCCCATTTTCCCCAGTCCCTTTCCCTTTGGTAACTATTAGTCCATTCTTGGGTTCTCTGAGTCTGCTGCTGTTTTGTTCCTTCACTATTTTTTCTTTGTTCCTATACTCCACATATGAGTGAAATCATTTGATACTTGTCTTTTTCGGCTTGGCTTATTTCACTGAGCATAATACCCTCTAGCTCCATCCATGTTGTTGCAAATGGTAGGATTTGTTTTCTTCTTATGGCTGAATAATATTCCATTGTGTATATGTACCACATCTTCTTTATCCATTCATCTACTGATGGACACTTAGGTTGCTTCCATTTCTTGGCTATTGTAAATAGTGCTGCAATAAACATAGGGGTGCATCTGTCCTTTTCAAATTAGGCTGCTGCATTCTTAGGGTAAATTCCTAGGAGTGGAATTCCTGGGTCAAATGGTATTTCTATTTTGAGTTTTTTGAGGAACCTCCATACTGCTTTCCAAAATGGTTGAACTAATTTGCAGTCCCACCAGCAGTGTAGGAGGGTTTCCTTTTCTCCACATCCTCGCCAACATTTGTTGTTTGTGTTTTGGATGTTGGCCATCATCACTGGTGTGAGGTGATATCTCATTGTGGTTTTAATCTGCATTTCTCTGATGATTAGCGATGTGGAGCATCTTTTCATGTGCCTGTTGGCCATCTGAATTTCTTCTTTGGAGAAGTGTCTATTCATGTCCTCTGCCCATTTCTTAATTGGATTATTTGCTTTCTGTTTGTTAAGGTGCATGAGTTCTTTATATATTTTGGATGTCAACCCTTTATCAGATACGTTTTTTATGAATATATTCTCCCATACTGTAGGATGTCTTTTTGTTCTACTGATGGTGTCCTTTGCTGTACAGAAGCTTTTCAGCTTGATATAGTCCCACTTGTTCATTTTTGCTTTTGTTTCCCTTGCCCGGGGAGATATGTTCATGAAGAAGCGCTCATGTTTATGTCCAAGAGATTTTTGCCTATGTTTTTTTCTAAGAGTTTTATGGTTTCATGACTTACATTCAGGTCTTTGATCCACTTTGAGTTTACCTTTGTGTATGGGGCTAGACAGTAGTCCAGTTTCATTCTCTTACATGCAGCTGTCCAGTTTTTCCAACATCAGCTGCTGAAGAGGCTGTCATCTCCCCATTGTATATCTAAGGCACTTTTATCAAATATTAATTGACAGTATATGTTTGGGTTAATGTTTGGATTTTCTATTCTGTTCCACTGGTCTGTGGATCTGTTTTTGTGCCAATGCCAAATTGTCTTGATTACTGTGGCTTTGTAGTAGAGCTTGAAGTCAGGGAGTGTAATTCCCCCTGTTTTATTCCTCCTTCTCAGGATTGATTTGGCTATTCGGGGTCTTTTGTGGTTCCATATGAATTTTAGAATTACTTGTTCCAGTTCATTGAAGAAAGCTGTTGGTAGTTTGATAGGGATTGCATTGAATCTGTAGATTGCTTTAGGTAGTATAGCCATTTTGACAATATTTATTCTTCCTAGCCAAGAGCATGGGATGCATTTCCATTTGTTAGTGTCCTCTTTAATTTCTCTTAGGAGTGTCTTGTAGTTTTCAGAGTACAGGTCTTTCACTTCCTTCGTTAGGTTTATTCCTAGGTATTTTATTCTTTTTGATGCAATTGTGAATGGAATTGTTTTTCTGATTTCTCTTTCTGTTAGTTCATCATTAGTGTATAGGAAAGCAACAGATTTCTGTGTGTTAATTTTGTATCCTGCAACTTTGCTGAATTCAGATATTAGTTCTAGTAGTTTTGGAATGGAATCTTTAGGGTTTTTTATGTACAGTATCATGTCATCTGCAAATAGTGACAATTTGACTTCTTCTTTACCAATCTGGATGCCTTGTATGTCTTTGTTTTGTCTGATTGCTGTGGCTAGGACCTCCAGTACTATGTTGAATAACAGTGGAGAGAGTGGGCATCCCTGTCTTGTTCCCGATCTTAGATGAAAAGCTTTCAGCGTCTCGCCGTTAAGTATGATGTTAGCTGTGGGTTTGTCATATATAGCCTTTATGATGTTGAGGTACTTGCCGTCTATACCCATTTTGTTGAGAGTTTTAATCAGGAATGGATACTGAATTTTGTCAAATGCTTTTTCAGCATCTATGGAGATGATCATGTGGTTTTTGTTCTTCTTTTTGTTGATGTGGTGGATGATGTTGATGGATTTTCGAATGTTGTACCATCCTTGCATCCCTGGGATGAATCCCACTTGATCATGGTGTATGATCCTCTTGATGTATTTTTGAATTCGGTTTGCTAATATTTTGTTGAGTATTTTTGCATCTACGTTCATCAGGGATATTGGTCTGTAATTTTCTTTTTTGGTGAGGTCTTTGCCAGGTTTTGGTATTAGAGTGATGCTGGCTTCATAGAATGAGTTTGGAAGTATTCCCTACTCTTCTATTTTTTGGAAAACTTTAAGGAGAGTCAGCATTATTTCTTCTCTATATGTCTGGTAGAATTCAGAGGTGAATCCATCAGGCTTGGGGGTTTTGTTCTTGGGTAGTTTTTTGATTACCAATTCGATTTCTTCGCTGGTGATTGGTGTGTTTAGTTTTTCTGTTTCTTGCTTGGTCAGTCTTGGAAGGTTGTATTTTTCTAAGAAGTTGTCCATTTCTTCTATGTTTTCCAGCTTGTTAGCATATAGGTTCTCATAATATTCTCTTATGATTCTTTGTATTTCTGTGGGGTCCGTCGTGATTTTTCCTTTCTCATTTCTGATTGTGTTTATGTGTGTAGATTCTCTTTTTCTCTTAATGAGTCTGGCTAGGGGTTTATCTATTTTGTTTATTTTTTCAAAGAACCAGCTCTTGGTTTTATTGATTTTTTCTATTGTTTTATTCTTCTCAATTTTATTTATTTCTTCTCTAATCTTTATTATGTCCCTCCTTCTGGTGACTTTGGGCCTCATTTGTTCTTCTTTTTCCAATTTCTGTAATTGTGTCTTTAGACTATTCATTTGGGAATGTTCTTCCTTCTTTAAATAGGCCTGGATTGCAATATACTTTCCTCTTAGAACTGCCTTTGCTGCGTCCCACAGAAGTTGTGGCTTTGTGTTGTTGTTGTCATTAGTCTCCATATATTCTTTGATTTCTGTTTTGATTTGGTCGTTAACCCATTGATTAATTAGGAGAGTGTTGTTAAGTCTCCATGTATTTGTGAGCCTTTTTGATTTCTTTCTAAAATTTATTTCTAGTTTTATACCTTGGTGATCTGAGAAGTTGGTTGGTAGGATTTCAATATTTTTGAAATTACTGAGGTTCTTTTTGTGGCCTAGTATGTGGTCTATTCTGGAAAATGTTCCATGTGCACTTGAGAAGAATGTGTATCCTGTTGCTTTTGGGTGTAGAGTTCTGTAGATGTCTGTTAGGTCCATCTGTTCTAGTGTGTTGTTCAGTGCCTCTGTGTCTTTACTTATTTTCTGTCTGGTTGATCTGTCCTCTGGAGTGAGTGGTGTGTTGAAGTCTCCTAAGATGAATGCATTGCTGTCTATTTCCTCCTTTAATTCTGTTAGCATTTGTCTCACATATGCTGGCGCTCCTGTGTTGGGTGCATATATATTTATAATGGTTATATCTTCTTGTTGGACTGACCCCTTTATCATTATGTAATGTCCTTCTTTATCTTTTGCTACTTTCTTCGTTTTGAAGTCTATTTTGTCTGATACAAGTACTGCAACACCTGCTTTTTTCTCTTTGTTGTTTCCATGAAATATCTTTTTCCATCCCTTCACTTTTAGTCTGTGTATATCTTTGGATTTGAGGTGAGTTTCTTGTAGGCAGCATATAGATGGGTCTTGCTTTTTTATCCATTCTGTTACTCTGTGTCTTTTGATTGGTGCATTCAGTCCATTTACCTTTAGGGTGATTATTGATAGATATGTACTTATTGCCATTGCTGGCTTTAGATTCGTGGTTACCGAGGGTTCAAGGGTTGCTTCTTTACTATCTAACAATCTAACTTAACTTTCTTGTTAAGTTATTGTAAACACAGTCTGATGTTTCTTTATTTCTCTCCCTTCTTATTCCTCCTCCTCCATTCTTTCTATAATAGGTGTTTTATTCTTTGCCTTTAGTTAGTGTTTGGATGGTCTGCTTTCTTTGCTATGATTTTATTTTTTCTGGTGACATCTTTTTAGCCTTAGGTGAACTTCCATCTAGAGCAGTTCATTTAAGATATCCTGTAGTGGTGGTTTATGAGAGGCAAACTCTCTCAACTTTCGTTTGTCTGGAAATTGTTTAATCCCTCCATCATATTTAAAGGATAATCATGCTGGATACAATATTCTTGGTTCGAGGCCCTTCTGTTTCATAACATTAAATATATCATGCCATTCTCTTCTGGCCTGTAAGGTTTCTGTTGAGAAGTCTGATGATAGTCTGATGGGTTTTCCTTTGTAGGTGATCTTTTTTCTCTCTCTAGCTCAGCACAGCACATTTAATGAGAACCAACTGAAAGGAACCCGAACTGCTAGAACCTATTCCCTATGAAACCATGGTATGATAGATATAAAAGAAATTAAAGACCTCTGGACTGTCAAAAAAAACTAGAATAATAAAATGAAATCAAACAAACAAAAATACAGCGAGCATACAGTAAATCATCTGTATACACAAAGTTCCTAAACCCAATTGAAGACTACTGGGGAGAAAAAAATACAGAAAAGTAGCTTTTGGTACACAGTACCACACAGTTACAGTGTAATGAATGCTATTCTGTGGCCCATTCAAGGAAATTCAAAAAACCTGGATATTTTAAAAGAACTCTTATCATCACTAGTCAGTTTGTTACCAATTATCCATTAGAAAAAACACTGACCTGCATTAGTGATCCCACCATTAAGAAGTATAGTTAACTCACCTGGGCTTGGTCAAAAGAGTAAAAACTTCTTAAAAAATCCAAACATAATTAGGAAAGTGTGAGGATTAAAAAATTTTTTTATATGTTTAAATATTAAATCTTCTCTGTTAACTGTATTATTAAAAAACAGAAAAGACAGTTGATACATGTACAAAAATAAGAGAACAAGCAAGCAGAAACACCCGTTATAGGTGTTATGTTCAATTCTGGTCATAATAATTTGAAGAAATACTGAAAACCACATCACTGCCAAATGACTAAAGGGATAGGAAAAAGTATAAAACTGAAGTTTCCTGAGAACAGAAGAAACTGATGATATTTTGTCTAGAAGAAAGACAACAGGGTTACTGCAAAGAAATTAGATTGGTTTTGCTTAACTTAAGGAGCAAAAGTAGAACCACTGGGTGGAAATTCTACAGAGGCAGGTTTTGGTTTCTAAAAGTCCTGAACAAAACAATGGACTGGACTGTCCTGGAAAACCATAACTGAGGGTTTTAAGACAAATTAGACTCCCACAGTAAGGTTGCACTCACATAAGCTCTACAACACCTTCTAGCTAAGACTATAATGCAAAGAAGCACATTCTAAAAGGCAATACGATTATTTTTAAATGGGCAGTAACACTACCGTATACAACTTTAGTGTTAAGTTCTTGTGTCAGAACTTTTAACTGGCTTTGGAAAAAGATGGGTTATTAAAAACCATTCAAAAAGCTATCCAGGCCTTTTTTGCATTGAGTCCCTAGAGACACGGACAAGCAGAAGTGGATGATTGCTTGTAAGCAATAAATGAGCTTCTCCCTCTTTATTTCTCCCTTTGACTGATTTCTGATTCAAAGTAGGAATTCATTCTAATTTGGATGAATGAATCAACAACTAATTAAATAAATGACTGAATGAATACAGAGGAAAACAAATGAGAATGGAAAGAAGGAGGAGAGAAACAACTTGAACAGCCTTCAGAAGAATGGATTTGCATATAAGAATATGCTTTAATAAAAAAGTAACTTTGTAACCAGGATAAGAGAAAGACCTCCAAAGTTTAAATGAACCCATGTGGATACAGAATGCCGAGATCTGGGTCAACACAGGCACCTAAATAATCCTATTCCTGAGACAAAACTTCAGAGGAGCTATGAATCACAGGTATACACCATGCCTTATGCTGACCCCTACCCAAAAGGCCCTATAAAACCCCAAACACACATAAACCCTTAAACACACCTCATCTCTGAGGTTGCCTATACTCCCCTTTCTTCAAGTGTGTACTTTACCTTAAATAAATTCTTCTTGCTGCTCAAAAAAAAAAAACTATCCAGGTAAAAATGGCAGGTTATATTAATGCTACTTCCTTCTATTAGAAACAATCAAAACTAAGGAAAAATCAATAAAATGAAAATATCATTTTTAATGATAAAGCTGATTCTTATGTTCAGAGATGAAAAAGAATTCTAATTCACCTCCACTCCCTCCAAAGACCTAATAAAAATCTATGGTTAAAACAATTAAAATAAATCTATATAACCCACAATAACAAAGAATGGGAAGTTAGCAAGTGAACAGATGAGAAAATGTAATTACTAGGAGAAAGAGTAGAAAGAGGAGTGATAAAGCAGCACAGAGCAAACTATAGAGTATACTCAAAGGGAATTAGAGCCAAAAATGGAGCATACCTGTCCTGGAGAATCCCAGAAAGGTCAGGGATTCAAGAAAAAGTTTGAGGAAATGACACAGAAAGTAGAGAATCAATGCAAAATATTAAAGACAACTACACAATGTCATCCTCCTAATTCCTGAAGTTCAACAGACAAATCAAATATCCAGTGTGCCTCTGATGAAATTAACATATGAAAAGAACAAGGGCAACTAGTTTGAGTACTTACATCATCCCAGATCTAGGAATGTGGCATGACCCTTGGATAACAGGCGGTTCCTGAACTGCTTACCTTAAAGTGAAACTTTCTGGGAAACAAGATCTACCCATATACATAAGTTACCAATGAGCTTTTAAAATTTTATTCTTAAATATGAATGGTAAGGATTACTGATCATTAAAGAGCAGTATCACAACAAGAGTAATCCCAAAGATATAAGGAATAGAAGAATCCTAAAAAAAAAAAAACACTTTTAATGCCAGTTAATAAATTCAGTTTAAAGGCAAAACTGCATCTAACCAGATGCTTGAAAAAGGAACTTTCAGAGAATGAGAAAGGATTCTTAGAGGCTAAAAATAAAAAGACAAAAAGATGATTTAGAAGATAATAAAAATCCTATAAAGTAGAAGCACAGCTTAAAAATCAATCAATAAGATAAAAAAGGTCTAAGCAAATCACTGAAATTTCAAGACTAAGGAACAATCCTAAATGCTTGTGGGGATGGGGGAAACAAGTCTCAAGAATCAGAAAAGCATAAGACTTCCCATCAGTAATGCTTAATGCAAGAACGAATATAGTCGAAGTTCTGAAAGTAAATTATCTTCATACCAGAATTCCATAACATTAAAGTGTGAGCAATAAATGAAGTTATTTTCATATTTCTAAGAGGTGGAAGTTTACCTTTCATGTATATTTCCCTTGAAAATACATTTCAGAAAATTCAGGATACAAATAAAGAGGAAAAACCTACATCCAGGATGCAGCAGTTCCTACCGAGTAGATTTGAAAGAAATATCACAGAGCAATGCTGAAAGCCTAGGGAATAATCAGAGTCCATATTGCTGCAAGAGGACATTCTATCTAGGGTAAAGAATTCTGATACCATGCTTGAGAGGTTGGACTAGTTTAGGAAGATGGTAAGGGCTGGTAATGCAAGGAGAAAAAAATAACCAGGAGAAAGAAAAGGCTGTATGAAAAATATACTGGGCTGGGCAGCAATGTTTTCATAATTGTAATAAAATGCCGTGTTCATTTGTAACTTAAGATAGTAATAGTTATAGGGCAGAACATGTCATCAACTTTATCAATATAACAATTTAAAGATGGCAAAGGAATAAATGAAGGAAAGAGAAGGGTGGGGAAGGGCACTAATATCCTTACTTGACCAAAGGGACTCAAGAAATACTCTTAGTTGACAGAACAAGAAAATGTTAAGGACACAGCTTAAATTCGCTTTATGCTTTTCAAAATGTCATACATGGATCATAATAGTACAGGACATTAATTTATGGTACAGACACTTCTTTCCCTCCCACTCTCTATCTCAGTTACTCTACTCATGCCAGGTGATGTTAGTTTTTTATTTCCAGTAGAACTTAATTTTCTTAAAAACATAGACATTTAAGCTAAAAATTAATTTAAGTCAAATAATAATAAAGGTGGCAGGAAGATATTGCAAAAACTGGGAAGGAGTATTCAAATGAATGAAATACGAAAAACACTTCAGATTAAAACATAGAGAGTAAGTATAGCTATATTGGAAGAAGTGAATAAAGAACACAGAGGTGACAAGTGAGTGAAATTCTCATCTACAATTAACAAGTTAAATGTACTTAAGACTTAACAAAGCAAAACATAGCAATTTAATCACATCATTTAGAGACATGAACTTAACCATATACCAGATGAATTAAAAGCCATACAAAAACAGTTTCTCTGGGGGACTAGGTCTGGGAGTGGGGAAGCAGGTAAAGCCAGGATGAATTACATGTCCTTCTGCAGCACATGATTGTTTAATGATGTGCATTTATGTATTGTGTTGGTATGAGTTGAAAATTAGGTCAGCAAGTTAGATACTGGCAAGAAATAAACTGAGCAAAGCCTTCTAAAGTGACTGACACTTACCTACTGGGGCCTGGGGGGCTCCAAAGCCCAACGTGGCTGTCGTAGTATTAAATCCAGGGGCCCCAAAGGCTCCTGTACCAAGAGGCCCTCCAATCTTAGGTTGGCTGTTCCCAAATAAAGATGCCTGTCCAGCACCAAGAGCTATGGAGACAAGGGAAAAGAAAAAGTGCCACAGAAGATCCTTTGAATGTTTTGCCAGAGGTCAGTTACTTAAAAATATAATACATTTGGAAACTTCAAAATGACCATTGATTTCAACAAAAGAGCTAATACAGTAATGCTAACTATATGCCAGGCACTGTACTGATTCCATTATACACATCAAAGGCAAAATATTTAACCTCTCTGTGCTTCAGTTTCCTCAACTATAACATGAGACAGTAATACATAGCTTAGATATTTATCTAAGATTAAAATGAATATACATATTAAGCATTTAGAAGAGTTCTGGTAGATACTAACACTCATTAAATATAAGCTAGTATCTTATTTAATTTTCACAAGCTGGAAGTAGGAAATATTATCCCCATTTTATAGATGAGAAAACAGAGTTTAGTTATTAGTTCAATGTCACAAACATTAGTAAATGGTGAGACTGGGGTTAAAACCTGGGTTCATCTAACAATACAACCAGCACTCATAACTGTTACTCTTTAGTAAAACAGGGTTTGGAAGAATTAAAAAAACACTCGATTCTCCTTAAATTTCAGTGTCTCAAATGAAAACACTCAACTGAATGAATCACAATGTCATCTCTTTGACAGGCTAAACTATAAAAAACCAAAGTCAATACATCTTTGAATAGCAAAAAGTAACACTTCCAACTATACTATATCTCATGAGAACTACTTCGGGCAAACTTTTTGCTTTATAAAAAGCTAATGTCTTGCAAGTAATGACTCATTAGCATCTTACTATGCTGATAGATAGTGACTGTAATAGCGTATGGGGGGTACTTGATAATATGGATGAATGTTGAAACCGCAATGTTGCTCATGTGAAACGAAACCTTCCTAAGATTGTCTATCAATGATACCTTAAAATAAAAAAGCTAATGTCTTATAATGAGGTTACTAAACAGATTCAAGTTTCAGTATGAATCAGACTGGATAGATTAAGAACTTATTTTCATCAGGAGGAAATCCATTGCATAGACATAATGTTTTAAAGTCTAATGAATCTTGCTTATGGACCTTGTTGTTGACAGTGATTTAAAAAATGTAAAATGGGGAATTTCGTTATTAAGAATAAGCTTTGGCATACATTTAAAAAAAATTTCCACTTCCTCTTCCTCAAAACACTATTGGCAACCTGGAAAGTCCTTTTAATGTATCAGTGTACCTTGTCAGAGATATGGTTGGTTTACAAAGAAAACGACTTCAAAAATGTATTTGGAAGTCAAAAATATCAAATAGAAATGGCTTTGAGATCACAAAAAAAGGATAGGAAGTTTATATTCAGAGAATCCATACAAGTTAGTGAGGATGACTACTCAATGGACAAAATATTCCATGTCCAACTTCATTAATAACAAGAGGGCAACAATGTAGCGATGGTATTACTTCACCTTATAATGCCCAATTTTGGAAAGAGGGTAAGACTTCTTTTAAAGTCCCAAACCATTAGAAAAACTAAAATTATGTTACTCCTCAAAGGACACAGTTTACAGCATTTCAGGATTTTTAATTTTTTTCAGGAAACGAACACTTCCTTACCTTCCCCCTCCCTCCCCCAAAATTAGGTGAAACCCTAATATATAAAATGGGTAATTTCTGTTCTGGACAAGTATGTATTTCCCTCACTTTGCAGCAGCCATGGATAAAGAACCATGACATAGCCTGAAAATTATCATATTTCAGTAAACCATGAAAAAATGACATGGCACTGGGAGGTTCATGTGACCTAGAAAGGGACTACTATAAATTTACCTACCTGCATACAGCTGCAGTTTGTTGATGGAAAAATACTAGGACATGCTGATGTATGATAATGTCAATTTATGAAATGTGTTGTATTTATAATTAGCTGTAGGAGTCATAAGAAAGATATATTGAGAGGAGGGGGCACCAGGGTAGAAGCCCTAGAACCTCTAAGGATATGCAAGGAAAAAGTGAAAATGAAAATATTCTTTTTGAGATCTTCTAATGAATGTTAGAATTTAATTTTATCTATGGTAACTATTAGCTTTGGATAGATTTTTCTATATATATCTTATTATAATAATAAACTTTACTAGATGTACCCTTAAATTCATTACTTACTAATTTTTAAAAACTAAAACTTCTTAATATTACTAACTACCAAGAAATGACATACTACTGATAGTGCTAATGATAGTTTATTAATATATCACTGTGAAACAAGAAACTGATACACCATGACTTAATGAGTGTTCCTTAGTCTGAGCACATATTATAGGGAGAGGGAGAATTCACACACCAAAGGGTAATAGAAAACATTTTATACTAAGATTGATGGTTTAAATCTAAGAGTACACAAAATAACTTCTTTGTAGTTGAACAGTTAATATTTCTGTAGTCAACTACTCATGAAAACCCAAAGGGCTATGTTACAGGAAAAATTACCTCTTTTGAGATAAGCGTTTGTATCTCCATCACTCAAAACAAGTAAACAACAAAAACAGTAACAGAAATACCCATTTAACTAATGCCTCAAAACAAAGCAAAACAAAGCACATTGCCCAAAGCTTCAGTTCTAATCTACTTGTGATACCATGAAATGCAGAGTTTATGGTGTCGGTATTTATACACAGTAGTCTCTACACACTGTTCTCAAAATTGAGGTCTATTTTAGCAGATGTGACCATTAAAGAATTCCAACAGTGTGTGCTCGGTGATTCTCACATTCTCGTTTCCTACCCGCTGCTACTGCTGCTAAGGCAAGGGGGGGAAAAGTCTTCAACTGTACTTCACTTTTAGTTTACATGGACAAAGTGTGACTGAGGAATATCTAACAGCAATAAAAATTAGATTCATTGTCTGTAAGGTAGAACTGCTTAAGGAAAACTGAATATATTCAAAAAAATTAAAAGGCTGAGATATTACATTATTGTGGAATAGAAGACAAAAGCATCAGAAAAAAATGTTAATAGAATTTTATATAATCTTAAGACTATAGGACAAGGCACTGCTAATCATAACCTGCAAGACCCAGAAGCCAAAGAGGAGAGAATGACAATTTTGACCACATACAAGTAAAACTTGTACATGAAGATACCATGAACAAAATTAAACAATCAACATAAAGATTTGGTAGAAATATCTGTTAACAGACATTGGAGTAGCATCTTACCCAGGGCGTTAGGTTTATGGTTCATAAACTGTTAAGAGTTAAAACTACCCTTTAAAAAGCCCTTGCTTTTGCCCACACCAAAGCCAATTTTTTCTCTTGGATTAGAAGAGAACACTGATGTTAGATGGTATAATTTCCTAAAGTCTAGAGATCACACTGTACAAAAAACTAAAGTTTAGTTTTTATTTGTTACAAAATTTATGTGGTAGAATTTAGATGGTAAAGGGCTTAAATGAGACTCTACCACACAAAGAGTTAATATCTACAGTATGTAAAGCACACTCAAAAATAAATTAAGAAACAATCATCAAATGTTGTAAATAGGGAATTGAAAGGTTCAAATGGTGAGTAACATACATAAGGATTTCCTTCACCAGTATTCAGTGAAGTACAAATCAGATTATACAAATTTCAACTATCATGCATGCAAAGATAAAAAGACCCAACAATATGGAAAAGGTATGGAAAAATGAACACTTTAATATAATATGAGCAAAAATGCAAACTGGTGTTCTTTTAGGAAGGCAAATTAATTAGCAAGATTGACCAAATTTCAAAATAACATGTATCTTCTGGCAACAATTCCAATTCTAATTATCAATCCTATAGTAATAGTATCACATACAAAATTCTGTAACAAAGATCTTCATTATTGCACTGCTAATGCCATCAGATAACTCAAATGTCCATCAATAGGGAAATCTATCTATCTATCTATCTATCTATCTATCTATCTATCTATCTAATCTAATCTAATCTAATCTATACTGACCAAAGGGAAAAAATGCCCCAAATGTCACAGGAAATGAAAAAATACAGAATACTATGTAAGGCAGTTGCTTTCAGTTTGAAACATTTTTTCACTATGTGCAATACACTGAGACCCAAAACACACACATATATAACTAAAACAAAAGTTAAATAAAATGACACTTAGCCTTGTTATGTACAATGATTTTTTAAAATTCTAGTTCATTTCTTTAAAATGCTCATTGCAGCCCACTACCCTAATATTCCAACCAACTAATGTATCTCAGTCTTTGGTTTAAAGAACACTTATGTAAGATATGGTTTCTATTTAAGGATAAAATATCCTACATATAAAACATATGTACAAACATGTATGTGTGTATGTGTAGATGGGCATGTTTGAAAAATGTATACAAAGGGGTCTGACAAGATACATGCCAAACTTGAAAGTAGCTGTTACTTCACAGCTGAAAGACTTCTGCATTGTTGATTCATTTAACAAGCACGTTTTCCATTTTAAAAAGAAAATGAAAATAGTTCAGAGTACAAAATGAGGTTCTATTAAAAGGTAGATGGCATATAAATGATCAGAGCACAGAAGCAAAGACAACTAACTCGACACCAGAATTAGAGACCATAGACGTAAATGGTTTGTAACTAAATGACCACACCTACAGGCAGATGAATTGACAAAGTAGGCAAAACTGTATGTTTAAACAACCTTACTGAACTGTACTGAAGCACTTATTCATGACCACCGCCCTCCAATTGCTTAAAATAGCTGGGCAGACAGAAGGGTCAATTCTTCCAAGGCATTGAAAAAATAATTATCAACAGCAGGCACAGAGACAAAGGCATGATATTTTGGCCCTATATCAAGGTAAAAGAATGGAAAGTTATGCATAAACCTTGCAAAACTTCACAGTACTTGTTAATTACTTCAGCTTGTGCTCTTACTGCTCTGTCTACTATTAGGGTAATAAAGCCTACTTGATAAACAGTTCAATGTCTCAATTCCCTGTTACAGAAGTAGCACAGGGGAACTAAAAGTTAATAATATTATCATATTAACAAGTCTCACATTAAATACTGAAAATCTCAGACACATCAAGACTTTAAGAGGACAAACTTTTTGTACAAAGGGAGTATTTAGCCACTAAAATGAATGTGTCAATGTTTTAAAACCTGGTAAAGCAAAACTGCTGGGAAGGTCTTACAAAACCATTTGTAATCATGAAAATCTAGGTCTCTTATTTCCAGGCATATGATCAAACAGAGGTCTTTAGTTCCAGCAATTAGAAAACTAAGTTCTATCACCTCCTGAATCTTTTGGTACAGTTCCTTACCTGTTCCAAATCCTGTACCAAGCCCAGTTCCCAGAGTCCCAGGTCCTGGTTTACTTCCAAAAATACTATTCCCACTGGTATTCGTGCCAAAACCTAGAAGGACAAAAGAATAAGTGGACTGTACTTTTAGCACAACTCTTAATTTCCTGAACAAGGGAATTTAACACAAAACAATTTGACCCTAAACATTACATCCTTTCATGAATTCATGCATTTAGTACATCTTTTCTTCAACTGTGTTAATAGCTTTGCCACAAAAATGGACTACTGTCCACTCAAGTGCAAATAATTTTCTTTAAAGAAAAAAACAGATAATGTAGTTGGAGATGTTTTCTCATTTTGAATTAAAATTTAACCAGAAAGGATCTTACAGTCCCCTAAACAGCAGAAAATAAGATACTTGTGAACTACCTTAAACCCACTGGAGGGAAGTAAGTCCCAGCTTACACTGTTTATACCACACATTTCCTCCGATTCTTACTGACAAATGTTTATCAACTCTGTTACTTCTAAACAGTTTTTGAAATTAAAATTAAAGATAATTAATTAATAGTTAATTTACAACAAAGGAGCCAAGAATATACAATGGAGAAAGGATGGTCTCTTCAATAAACGGTGCTGGAAAAATGGATAGCCATATGCAAAAGACTGAAACTGGACCACTATCTTATACCATATACAAAAATTAAATCAAAATGTATTAAAGGCTTAAATGTAAGACCTGAATCTTATGTAAAACGTAGGTGGTAAGCTCCTTGACATCTCTCTTAATGATTTTTTTGGACCTGACACTAAAAGCAAAGGCAACGAAAGCAAAAATAAACAAATGGGACTACATCAAACTAAAAAGCTTCTGCACAGCAAAGGAAACCATCAGTAAAATGAAAAGCCAACCTACCAAATGGGATAAAATATCTGCAAATCATGTATCTGATAAGAGGTTAATATACAAAATACATAAAGAACTCATACAACTCAATGGCAAAAAAAAAAATCTGATTAAAAAATGGAAGGATCTGAATAGACGTTTTTCCAAAGACATAAATATGGCCAACAATGATACTTCAAAAAAAGATGGCCAATAGACACATGAAAAGATGCTCTAAATCACTAATCATCAGGAAAATGAAAATTAAAATCACAAAGAGATATCACCTCTCAATTGTTAGAATGGCTACTATAAAAAATATAAGAAATAAGTATTAGCAAGGATGTGGAGGAAAGAGAATCCTTGTGCACTGCTGATAGGAATTTATGGTGCAGCTTTTATGGAAAACAGTATGATAGTTCCAGCAATTCCACTTCTGGGTATTTATCCAAAGAAAATGAAAATATTAACTTGAAGAGATACATGCACCCCCATGTTCACTGCAGCATTATTTAAAATAGCCAAGATATGGAAACAACCTAGGTGTCCCCTGATGGATGAATGGATATATATACACATATACACACAGTGGAATATTATTCAGCCATGAAAAGGGATTAACTCTTTCCATTTGTGACAACATGGATGGAATCTGGGCATTATGCTAAGTGAAATAAGTCAGAGAAAGACAAATAATGTTATGATTTCACTTACATGTGAAATCTTAAAGTAAGAAACAAAAAAATACCACAAAACCTGAGTTCATAGATACAGAGAACAGAATGGAGGTTACCAGAGGCAGGGAGTGGGAGATAAGAAAAATAGGATAAAAAAGTACAAACTTCCAGGTATAAAATAATCCATGGGCATGAAGAGTACAGCATGGTGACAACAGTTAACAATACTGTATAGAATATGTCAAAGTTGCTAAGACAGTACATCTTAAAAGTTCTCATCACAAAAAGTAAATTTTTAACCATATATGGTGATGTATGTTAACTAGACTTATTGTGGTTATGTATACAAATTGAATGTACAGAAATACTGAATCCTTATGTTGTACACTACACCTGAAAATAATATATAATTTCATGACAATTATACCCCCCTCCAAAAAAAAGGCAGCTAAAAAAAAAGATATTTATGTATACAAATAGTTTCTTAACTGTTCCCTTAACTGCATAGCATGGAAGAAACATTTATCGCACATCATCATCTTACCAATACCTAAAGGATCTTTAACATCTTTAAACTGCTGCTCTCAAATTTAAAGATGTGTTGTTTATAAATTCAGACACTATTATATACTCTATGTATTAAATTAGTGCCCGTCAGGAAAAAACTAGTAAGAAAATGAGCTGATGACTCTGAAAAATGACTTAAGAATCTGGCAACCCCAAGTGTGGCAGGTATCCCAACCTTTAACTCTGTGGATTAATCACCATCAGAATGAAACAAAATCCATACCGGGTAAAGTGTAACTAACAATGATATAACGATGTTCTAAATCTTTGTATAACATTATTTCATTTCCAGATTTTTATATGACTTTTTTCTAAATCAGAAGATTATCTCTGCCCATAAAATCAAAGATTACAGCTTCCCAAGAAAATAGAACATCAAAGAAAGTCTTACTTAGATCTGGATCCCTCAAAGGTAGTAATGGAATAAATTAGCTCTAGAGTAAAACAAAACTTACCACCCAGCAAGCCCCATCTAACTAGCAGGTAATCCTTCCTCTCAGGGCCCCACTTACTTGTTCTTTGTCATTTAACAAACTTTTAATGAGCACCTACTCTATGCCAGGCACTAGGTCAACAATGGGTATTAAAAAAAATTTAAAAGACAATTCAAATTCAGCACATAAACTAGTGAGGCATTTCAGATAAACAAGTGACCTTTCATTTTCATATCATTGGACATGAGTATAAATATATTTACATAGCAAACAAATCAGAAATCTGTAACTATGGAATGACATCTTTCAGAAGTCAGCCTATGTTATCAGGTATAGCCTACATAAGCACCCTGCAAAATAAAAATAATCTTTAATTCTGAACAGCGAGTGTGCCACAAAAAAAACATGCATTTTCAAAGGGAAAAAAAATTGGTTCTTGAGGAGCTAAAAGAATCATAGATATACAATGGTTTATGGCCCTCCAAAGGGCTACAGTACATAAACAGTTACACAGTATGTACATGGTATTAAAATCTCATGGAGTAAGAAGACGATGAAGAAAACACATTGGTCTACAAAGGTTCTTTGGGGAAGGAGGGACAGTGATTAAAAAACGGTTGAAAAACACTGCCGTAACCCATAAGTATCTTCCTCATCTTAATTTTACAGATTATAAACAAGTATATAAAATAGACATCCATGCTAACCAAGTCCACTGCCTCAAAACCATTCTTCCAAAGAGTACAACCAAAGAGAATTATAGGTGGAATGATAATCATTACTAGAAGTAAGCAACACAAAAGAGGTTATAAAAATGAAACTGAATACATAAATTTAGTAATTGTTACCTGACAAGGACCTATCCTTTTCATTACTTCAAATTTCTGTGAATACATATAACTTTCCAAAAGATGCTTAATGCAGTCTCTTTCTCCAGTATAAGATTCATAAGTTCATTGAAAAACTGTGTTAACTGCTGACCTATGTCAAATAACCTTGTTTTTGCACTCATCTTCCACTAGCTATCCAGTGCCTAATGATGTATCTGGCACATGAAATCCTTAACAGATACTTAAACCACTATTTCCCTTGGTAATAAAATGAATTTCCATATCTGATTTAACACAAATTATGTTGAATTTTTTGAAAACTTAAATAGGTAGTTACAGAAGACATTTAAAATAATACAATGTTTCTATTAAATGGATCTAAATTTTTTCCACCATATCTCTGAACAGTAGTTTAGGGCTTATATTTTTAATTGTTACTCAATCTGTGTTTTCCAAATTCTTTACAATGAAGATACATTCAAAAACAAAACTTCTGCAACTGCAGGAAAACTGTTGAATAATCATCTCCCTAACCAGGAAGACTTCAACTTTCAATAAGAATCATTAAATCTCCAAAAACAATGAAAAACAAAAATAAAAAAGATCAGAAAAAAAATCATCAAATCTCAACTGTGCACTACTTCCCCATTTGAAACCTGGCCTAACAGAATGTGGTATCGCAACAAAATGGGTTTCAGATGGTTTTTCAACTACTGATGAGGTAATCCCCCAAAATCATGTTTCCTTATCTTGAAAAAAGAAAAACAAACAAACCATCTCCATTAGAGAACCAACTTCCTGTAAGGCACTACTGCATGTGTTGAATGGCCCATTTTATCCAAAGTGGGAGCTGAGAGAATATGAATGAGGAAAGGCAATTTATATCTCTTATAAGTGTCTCAACCCAAGTCCATGACTTTAAATCTTTTCCCCTAGTAGTTCACATTGGGTCCACAGCTTACCTGAGAATTTTTTAATATTCCCAATCACATGAATCAGGAGAATGATGTATGGTATAGTCAGTATAACTTTAAGAGAGCCAAACCTGCTTTTTATATGTACCAAAATTGGAAGTGTTTGTATTGGTTCCTAAAGTCAGGGTTGGTTTGTTACCAAAGAGCCCGCCACTGGTTGTACCAAATGAAGGAGCACTGGTTGTGCTGGTTCCAAATGTAGTAAGCTTGTTATTGCCAAACAGGGTCTAAAAAGAAAAAAATACAGGAAAAATTGTAGTAGTATAAAATACACTCCAAACAGTAAACAAAGGTTATCTCAAGTATACTGGCTTAAGGTGTGGGTGAGGGGGAGAAGATATCATAACTTTTATGAAAAAGGTAGAAGGATGAATAAAGACTATCAGAAAAATATACTAATCTGAGCAACATTAACTTCACATGAATGGCCCTAGCCTGAGAAGTTAATAGTAACCCCTCAGCAAACACAGTATTTCAGTAAGGCAAAGAAAAAATCACAAGGCACTCAAATATTTTTACCTGGTAACAGAAATGTATCATGTATATAATTTGTTAATAGAAATAGTTACAATAAAAAAATAAAACATGCTACAATATGGATGAACCTTCAAAACATTATACTAAGTGAAAGAAATCAGTCACAAAAGACTACACATGATGTGATTCTACTTATAGGAAATGTCCAGAAGGTAAATCCACAGACCGCAGGACTGGAGTGATTGAGGGGAAATGAGAAGTGGCTATTCATGAGTGTGAACTTGCTCTGTAAGGTGATGATGAATCTGTTCTAAAGTGGCCACAGTTTGATAGCTGCACAATCTGTCAATGTACTAAAGAGTCACTGAATTATAAACTTTTAAGGGTATTCTATAGCATGTGGATTGCATCTCAGTGAAGGTATTTAAAAATAACTGTCGTGAAGCTCATGTAAGTTTCTCAATTTCTCACCTCATTTAGCTACCCAAAGTTAATTAAGAAATAACATATTTTCATCTCCAAAAAACAACCAAATATTTTGGGGACTTTTAAAAAACTACCCACAATGGCATGTTCAAACCGTTTCATAATGAGTTCATAATACAGATTGGCTGCTTCATACTGATTTGTGTATAGCTTAAATGGTTATATAGAATTTACAACTGTTTTTCGGTCAAGTGCATTCCTGAATAGTAATTTTTTACTTAAATGACTTAACAAGGAAAACAATTCAGTTGAGCCTCCAGCAGCATGAAAACCATGAGAACATTAACAATTTTAGCAACTTGATCAACACCAAAAAAATTTAATTTGCAAATGTCATACCCAAAGTCAATTTATCACCCAAAACTAAAGTTAGAAACAGGAGTTAAAAATTAGCTGTTTTAAGAGTGAAAGCATCTCAATTTAGACTCAAAAATTTAACCAACTGAAGTGGTATTTTGCTATCAAAAGTAAACTGTACACAAGCACTGAGGCAGAGAAATTTTAAAATGAAGTTACTACTTGAAAATTAAAGTTAACTATGTTCTTTTTGCACAAAATATCTCTTATAGTTACTATCAAATCATAATTTCACTAATATTTGAAAGGCAGTCAAATCTTTCTTAGAAATTCCTTTAACAGATTTATACATACCATCATAGAGTCACCTATGAAAACTTACCGAACCAACAGCACCGAATCCAGTATTGGGCTGTCCAAAGAGACCTGTTCCTGTTCCAAATGCTGTCCCAGTACTGGTGTTTGTAGCTGTCCCAAAAAGACCTCCAGGCTGTGAGGCTTGGGTTACTCCAAATAGGCCCTGTAAAAGGTAATCTAGATTAAAAGATGTCCTACAATAGTCAGATTTAAGTCTTAGATCAGTAATAATAGCTGCCACTTTTTTTTAAGTTTATGTGTCACTATGCTAAGTACTTTACATAGGGTATTTTTCTTCTTTACAACTACTGAAAAGCAGGCATATTTTCCAAAAGAAAAAGCTCAGTTTAAAATTTACGCAAGATGTCACAGCTCCCAAGAGGTGGGAGCAGAGAAATTCATATCTATATGTAAGCTTGATGAGCTCTGAGGTCCTGGACAGTTTAATAAGACTTTATATTAACTCTTGTGCTCTAAGAGATAGGAGGGTTGCAACAATGAAAACAAAATGATGTGACAGGGTGCTTCATTTTCGGAGAGTTATGCTGAAAGAACTAGTCAGTACTGAACTGGGGAACAGACTTTGAATCAAATAACTGAAAATAATCAAAATAATCTGGAGTGAGGCAAAAGCGTAATGTTAAAAATCTTCTTATTCCAATATGGGAAACCACTCATTTCAAATAGGCAAAGTGTGTTTCCAGTGTTTGAGAAGATATTCTATTTTTAGAAAAAGGAAGATACTTATACATTAGTTAATAAGAGAAAAATGGATTAGAACAAGCTTAATGGACTACTGCTGAACTGTGAACTCAACATAGTGATTTTAAACAGCTTCATTAAGACATAATTTACATACCATAAAATTTACCCATTAAAGAGCACTACGCAGTGGTTTTTATTGTATGTTCAGAGTTGTGCAACCATCCCCATTCTCTAAATTAGGACATTTTCATCACTCCAAAAAGAAAGCCCAGGTCCATTAGCCGTCATTCCCTATTTTTTAGGCAACCACTCTACTTTGTTTCCATGTATTTGTCCATTCTGAACATTTCACATGAATGGAATTATATAAAATGTGGTCTTTTGTGAATGGCTTCTTTCACTTACTATGTTTAGAAGATCCATCCACATGTAGCATTTTTAGCACTTCAATTTTATAGCTGAGTAACATTTCCCTGTATGGATATATCACATTTGCTTATCCATCACTGGTAGACATTTGAGTTGTTTCCAATTTTGGCTATTATGAAAATGCTGTTATGATCACTTAAATTTTAATTTCTCATAGGGAAATACCAAATTATGTGATTTCTGGGTCAAATGGTAACTCTATGTTTAACATTTTGAATAACCGTCAAACTGCTTTCCAAAGAGAAATGTACCATTTTACATTCTCATCAGCAATGTAACAGTATCCCAAATTCTCCAAATTCTTTTTTTTTATTAAAGTATCATTTATATACAATCTTACGAAGGTTTCACATGAGCAACACTGTGGTTACTACATTCCCCCCTATCATTAAATCACCCACATACCCCATTACAGTCACTGTCCATCAGCATACTAAGATGCTATAAAGTCACTACTTGTCTTGTCTTTGCTATACTGCCTTCCCCATGCCCCAGCTACATTATGTGTGCTAATCATAATACCCCTTAATCCCTTCTCCCTCGCTCTTTTTTCCCTTTGGTAACTGGTAGTCCCTTCTTGGGGCCTGGAGTCTGCTGCTGTTTTGTTCCTTCAGTTTTTGCTTTGTTGTTATACTCCACAAATGAGTGAAATCATCCAAATTCTTTTAAAATTGAAGTACAGTTGACATACAATCTTATATTAGTTTCAAGTATACAACAGTTAAAACATATTATTAAATCCTCATCCCCGATCAGATAGGGAAAGATGGCGGCGTGAGCAGGCTGGCAGAAATCTCCTCCCAACACTATACTTATCTACGAAAATACAGCAAATACAACTATTCCTAAAAGAGAGACCAGAATACACAGGAAAGCGCACAGCGCGCGGCTACACCCGAGAGGACTCGGCACCCCAGGAGGCGGGTAAGATACGGAGCCACAACCTGGCGAGACCCGAGCACTCACCCACCGCAGTGTACCGGCGGGAGGAGAGGATTCAGAGCTGGGACGGAGTGGAGGTACACCCCGTGAAATAACCAGCCCCGGTGATCTGCGTGGGGAGTGCTGACACACATACCACAGTGTAGCAGAGATAGGAGAGACAGAGGGGCAGGATCTGAGCAGGGAACGTGCCAGGGTGCTTGAAGCCGGCTCCCGGGAAGAAAAAAAAAAAGCGTGCGCTTCCTTCAGCGGCCTTAAAGAGTCAGGAGACCAGTGGAGGAGCCGGATTACCCCAGCACACTCAGCCCAGCAGGCTGGGAGTCCTGGGGAGTTTCGGACCCCTTAGCTGGCGACTGGGAAAGCGTGGCCGCACTTAGACTTCTCACTGAGATCAACAGCCTCCCATTTGTACCCACCCTGCCAGAGCTATAAAGGGCCCTGCGGAGCAGCGCAGCAATGGCTGCGGAATAGTGGGGCACCAGTGCCACCTACGGCATCCCCACAGAATCTACTCCTGGTGGGTGTTTTTTTGTTTTGTTTTGTTTTTTTCTTTTCTTTCTTTTTTTTTTCTCTTTTTAAAGCCTTAAAGAGCCCAGCTGACATACGTGGCAACTACCAGCGACCACTTCTATAGCCATGAAAAGACAGAGGAATATGGTCCAGACTAAAATCAACCAGACAACCCAGAGACGAAGCCTGAATGTCCGGAAATGCACAGTCTTCCGGAAAAAGAATGCAGAATAAAAGTCATAACCATGCTGATGGACCTACAGATATATGTGCAAGAGCTGAGGGAGGAAGTGAGAGAAGTGAGGAAAGACAATGCAGAAATCAGACAAGCGATCGACAGGCTTAACAGCAGACTGGATGAGATGCAAGAGACTGTTAAAGGAATAGAAATGAGAGAACAGGAATACAGAGAAGCTGAGGCAGAGAGAGATAAAAGGATCTCTAGGAATGAAAGAATATTAAGAGAACTGTGTGACCAATCCGAACGGAACAATATTCGCATTATAGGAGTACCAGAGGAAGAAGAGAGAGAAAAAGGGATAGAAAGTGTCTTTGAAGAAATAATTGCTGAAAACTTTCCCTCGCTGGGGAAGGAAGTAGTCTCGCAGTCCACGGAAGCCACAGATCTCCCAACACAAGGCACCCAAGGAAGACAACACCAAGACACATAATAATTAAAATGGCAAAGATCAAAGATAAGGACAGAGTATTAAAGACAGCTAGAGAGAGAAAAAAGATCACCTACAAAGGAAAACCCATCAGACTATCATCAGACTTCTCAACAGAAACCTTACAGGACAGAAGAGAATGGCATGATATATTTAACGTAATGAAACAGAAGGGCCTCAAACCGAGATTATTCTATGCAGCATGATTATCATTTAAATTGGAGGGACGGACTAAACAATTCCCAGACAAGTGAAAGCTGGGGGATTTGCCTCCCATAAACCACCTCTAAAGGATATGTTAAAGGGACTGCTCTAGATGGAAGCACCCCTAAGGGTAAAAAGATGTCACCAGAGAAAATAAAATCATAGCAAAGAAAGCAGACCATCCAAATACTAACTAAAGGCAAAGAATAAAACACCTAGTGTATAAAGAATGGAGGAGGAAGAGTAAGAAGGGAGAGAAATAAGCAATCATCAGACGGTGTTTACAATAACTTAACAAGAAAGTTAAGTTAGATTGTTAGATAGTAAAGAAGCAACCCTTGAACCTTTGGTAATCACGAATCTAAAGCCAGCAATGGCAATAAGTACATATCTATTGATAATCACCCTAAATGTAAATGTACCAATCAAAAGACACAGAGTAATACAATGGATAAAAAAGCAAGACCCATCTATATGCTGCTTACAACAGACTCACCTCAAATGCAAAGATATACACAGACTAAAAGTGAAGGGATGGAAAAAGATATTTCATGCAAACAACAAAGAGAAAAAATCACGTGTTGCAGTACGTGTATCAGACAAAATAGACTTCAAAACGAAGAAAGTAGCAAAAGATAAAGAAGGACATTACATAATGATAAACGGGTCAGTCCAACAAGAAGATATAACCATTATAAATATAAATGCACCCAACACAGGAGCGTCAGCACATGTAAAACACATACTAACAGAATTAAAGGAGGAAACAGACAGCAATGCATTCACTTTAGGAGACTTCAACACACCACTCATTCCAAAGGACATATCAACCAGACAGAAAATAAGTAAAAACACAGAGGCACTGAACAACACACTAGAACAGATGGACCTAACACACATCTACAGAACTCTACACCCCAAAGCCATTCTTTTCAAGTGCACATGGAATACTTTCCAGAATAGACCACATACTAGGCCACAAATAGAACCTCAGTAATTTCAAAAATATTGAACTCCTACCAACCAACTTCTCAGATCACAAAGGTATAAAACTAGAAATAAATTTTAGAAAGAAATTAAAAAAGGCTCACAAATTTGTGGAGACTTAACAACATTCTCCTAATTAATCAATGGGTTAACGACCAAATCAAAACAGAAATCAAAGAATATATGAAGACTAATGACAACAACAACACAAAGCCACAACTTCCGTGGGACGCAGCAAAGGTAGTTCTAAGAGGAAAGTATATTGCAATCCAGGCCTATCTAAAGAAGGAAGAACATTCCCAAATGAATAGTCTAAAGACACAATTACTGAAATTGGAAAAAGAAAAACAAATGAGGCCCAAAGTCACCAGAAGGAGGGACATAATAAAGATCAGAGAAGAAATAAATAAAATTGAGAAGAATAAAACAATAGAAAAAATCAATGAAACCAAGAGCTGGTTCTTTGAAAAAATAAACAAAATAGATAAACCCCTAGCCAGACTCATTAAGAGAAAAAGAGAATCTACACACATAAACACAATCAGAAATGAGAAAGGAAAAATCACGACGGACCCCACAGAAATACAAAGAATCATAAGAGAATATTATGAGAATCTATATGCTTACAAGCTGGAAAACCTAGAAGAAATGAACAACTTCTTAGAAAAGTACAACCTCCCAAGACTGACCAAGCAAGAAACAGAAAAAATAAACAGACCAATCACCAGCAACGAAATTGAATCGGTAATCAAAAAACAACCCAAGAACAAAACCCCCGGACCTGATGGATTCACCTCTGAATTCTACCAGACATATAGAGAAGAAATAACACCCATTCTCCTTAAAGTTTTCGAAAAAATAGAAGAGGAGGGAATACTTCCAAACTCATTCTATGAAGCCAGCATCACTCTAATAACAAAACCGGGCAAAGATCTCACCAAAAAAGAAAATTACAGACCAATATCCCTGATGAATGTAGATGCAAAAATACTTAACAAAATATTAGCAAACAGAATTCAAAAATACATCAAGAGGATCATACACCATGATCAAGTGGGATTCATCCCAGGGATGCAAGGATGGTACAACATTCGAAAATCCATCAACATCATCCACCAAATCAACAAAAAGAACAAAAACCACATGATCATCTCCATAGATGCTGAAAAAGCATTTGACAAAATTCAGCATCCATTCCTGATTAAAACTCTCAACAAAATGGGTATAGACGGCAAGTACCTCAACATAATAATGGCCATATATGAAAAACCCACAGCTAACATCATACTTAATGGCGAGAAGCTGAAAGCTTTTCATCTAAGATCGGGAACAAGACAGGGATGCCCACTCTCTCCACTGTTATTCAACATAGTACTGGAGGTCCTAGCCACGCAATCAGACAAAACAAAGACATACAAGGCATCCAGATTGGTAAAGAAGAAGTCAAATTGTCACTATTTGCAGATGACATGATACTGTACATAAAAAACCCTGACGACTCCATTCCATAACTACTAGAACTAATATTTGAATTCAGCAAAGTTGCAGGATACAAAATTAACACACAGAAATCTGTTGCTTTCCTATACACTAACGATGAACTAACAGAAAGAGAAATCAGAAAAACAATTCCATTCACAAATACATCAAAAAGAGTAAAATACCTAGGAATAAACCTAACGAAGGAAGTGAAAGACCTGTACTCTGAAAACTACAAGACAGTCCTAAGAGAAGTTAAAGAGGACACTAACAAATGGAAATGCATCCCATGCTCTTGGCTAGGAAGAATAAATATTGTCAAAATGGCTATACTACCTAAAGCAATCTACAGATTCAACGCAATCCCTATGAAACTACCAACAGCTTTCTTCAATGAACTGGAAGAAATAATTCTAAAATTCATATGGTACCACAAAAGACCCCAAATAGCCAAAGCAATCCTGAGAAGGAGGAATAAAACGGGGAATTACGCTCCCTGACTTCAAGCTCTACTACAAAGCCACAGTAATCAAGACAATTTCGTATTGGCACAAAAACAGATTCATAGACCAGTGGAACAGAATAGAAAATCCAAACATTAACCCAAACATATACAGTCAATTAATATTTGATAAATGAGCCTTGGATATACAATGGGGAGATGACAGCCTCTTCAGCAGCTGGTGTTGGAAAAACTGGACAGCTACGTGTAAGAGAATGAAACTAGACTACTGTCTAACCCCATACACAAAAGTAAACTCAAAATGGACCAAAGACCTGAATGTAAGTCATGAAACCATAAAACTCTTAGAAAAAAACATAGGCAATAATCTCTTGGACATAAACATGAGCGCTTTCTTCGTGAACATATCTCCCTGGGCAAGGGAAACAAAAGCAAAAATGAACAAGTGGGACTATATCAAGCTGAAAAGCTTCTGTACAGAAAAGGACACCATCAGTAGAACAAAAAGACATCCTACAGTATAGGAGAATATATTCATAAATGACGTATCTGATAAGGGGTTGACATTAAAAATATATAAAGAACTCCCGTACCTTAACAAACAAAAAGCAAATAATCCAATTAAGAAATGGGCAGAGGACATGAATAGACACTTCTCCGAACAAGAAATTCAGATGGCTAACAGGCACATGAAAAGATGCTCTACATAGCTGATCATGAGAGAAATCCAGATTAAAACCACAATGAGGTATCACCTCACACCAGTGAGGATGGCCAACATCCAAAACACAAAGAACAAATGTTGGCAAGGGTGTGGAAAAAAGGGAACCCTCCTACACTGCTGGTGGGACTGCAAATTAGTTCAACCATTGTGGAAAGCAGTATGGAGGTTCCTCAAAAAACACAAAATAGAAATACCATTTGACCCAGGAATTCCACTCTTAGGAATTTACGCTAAGACTGCAGCAGCCCAGTTTGAAAAAGACATATGCACCCCTATGTTTATAGCAGTACTATTTACAATAGCCAAGAAATGGAAGCAACCTAAGTGTCCATCAGTAGATGAATCGATAAAGAAGATGTGGTACATATACACAGTGGAATATTATTCAGCCATAAGAAGAAAACAAATCCTACCATTTGCAACAACATGGATGGAGATAGAGGGTAGTATGCTCAGTGAAATAAGCCAGGCGGAGAAAGACAAGTACCAAATGATTTCACTCGTATGTGGAGTATAAGAAAGAAAAAATACTGAAGGAACAAAACAGCAGCAGACTCACAGAACCCAAGAACGGACTAATAGTTACCAAAGGGAAAGGGACCGGGGAAGATGGATGGGAAGGGAGGGATAAGAGGGAAAATGGGACATTATGATTAGCAGACGTAATGTTGGGGGGGCACAGGGAGGGCTGTACAACTCAGAGAAGACAAGTAGTGATTCTATAGCATCTCACTACGCTGATGGACAGTGACTGTAATGGGGTTGGTGTGGGGGACCTGATGAAGGGGTAGTTTAATAACCATAATATTGCACATGTAATTTAGATTAATGATATCAAAATAAAGTATATTAAAAACAATAATAAATAAAACATCAGATTAAAAATAAATCCTCATCCCCAACTAGTGCAGTTACCATTTGTCAAAATAGATGTTACAGAATCACTGGCTATATTCTCCATGCTATACTACCATTTTCACGACAAACTTATATTATGCTTGAGAATTTTTGTGTCCTTTCATCCCCCTCACCTTCCTCATCCACCCATTCCAACCCCTCCCCCATGGTAACTACAACTCACTTCTCAGCATCTCAATCTACTATTACTTTACTCATTTTGTTTTTAAATTCGACAAGTAAATGAAATCATATGGTATTTTGTCTTTCTGCACCTGGCTTACTTCACGTAGCATAATACCCTCTAGGTCCATCCATGTTTTGCAAATGGCAGGATTTTTTTAAATTAATTAATTTTTAAATTAAGGTATCATTGATATACAATCTTACGAAGGTTTCACATGAGCAATATTGTGGTTACTACATTCACCCATATTATCAAGTCCCTCCCACACACCCCACTGTAGTCACTGTCCATCAGCGTAGTAAGATGCTATAGTCATTACTTGCCTTCCCTGTGATCCCCCTACATTATATGTTCTCATCATAATGCCCCTTAACCCCCTTCTCCCTTCCTCCCCACCTCCCTCACCATCCCCTTCCCTTTGGTAACCACTAGCCCCTTCTTGGAGTCTGTGAGTCTGCTGCTGTTTGGTTTCTTTAATTTTGCTTCGTTTTTACACTCCACACATGAGTGAAATCATTTGATACTTGTCTTTCTCCACCTGGCTTATTTCACTGAGAATAGTATCCTCTAGCTCCATCCACGTTGTTGCAAATGATAGGATTTTTTCTTTCTTATGGGTGAATAATATTCCACTGTGTATATGTAACATATCTTTTTTTGATTTAATTTGTTTTGGTATCATTAATATACAATTACATGTGCAATATTATGGTTATTAAACTACCCCCTTCATCAGTTCTCCCTCACCAACCGCATTACAGTCACTGTCCATCAGCATAGTGAGATGTTATAAAATCACTACTTGTCTTCTCTGAGTTGTATAGCCCTCCCCGTGCCCCCCCAACATTACATCTGCTAATCGTAATTCCCCCTTTGCCCCCTTGTCCCTCCCTTCCCACCCATCCCCCTCAGTTCCTTTCCCTTTGGTAACTATTAGTCCATTCTTGGGTTCTGTCAGTCTGTTGCTGTTTTGTTCCTTCAGTTTTATTCTTTGTTCTTATACTCCACATATGAGTGAAATCATTTGATCCTTGTCTTTTTCCGCCTGGCTTATTTCACTGAGCATAATACCTTCTAGCTCCATCCATGTTGTTGCAAATGGTAGGATTTCTTTTCTTCGTATGGCTGAATAATATTCCATTGTGTATATGTACCACATCTTCTTTATCCATTCATCTACTGATGGGACACTTAGGTTGCTTCCATTTCTTGGCTATTGTAAATAGTGCTGCGATAAACATAGGGTGCATATGTCTTTTTCAAACTGGGCTGCTGCAGTCTTACGGTAAATTACTAGGAGTGGAATTCCTGGCTCAAATGATATTTCTATTCTGAGTTTTTGGAGGAACCTCCATACTGCTTTCCACAATGGTTGAACTAATTTGCATTTCCACCAGAAGTGTAGGAGGGTTCTCTTTTCTCCACATCCTCGCCAACATTTGTTGTTGTTTGTGTTTTGGATGTTGGCCATCCTCACTGGTGTGAGGTGGTATCTCATTGTGGTTTTAATCTGCATTTCTCTGATGATTAGCGATGTGGAGCATCTTTTCACGTGCCTGTTGGCCATCTGAATTTCTTCTTTAGAGAAGTGTCTATTCATGTCCTCTGCCCATTTCTTAATCGGATTATTTGCTTTTTGTTTGTTGAGGTGTGTGAGTTCTTTATATATTTTGGATGTCAACCCTTTATCGGATATGTCATTTATGAATATATTCTCCCTATGTACCACATCTTATCCTTTCATCCACTGACGGACACCTAGGTTGCCTCCATATCTGGGCCACTGCAAACAGTACTGCGATAAACACAAGGGTGCACATGCCCTCCTGAATCTGAGATCTTGCCCTGCTCAGGCAAACTCCCAGAAGTGGAATCCCTGGGTTAAATGGCATTCCCACTTCCAGTCTTCTGAGGAACCTCCACATTGGCTGAACTAACTTACATCTCCATCAACAGTATTAGAGGGTTCCCCCCTCTCCAAATCCCCACCAGCACTGGCCACTCCCCAGTTTTCTGGACGCTGGCCATACCAACCGATGCAAGGCAACATCCCATTGTGGTTTTAATTTGCATTTCCCTGACAATTAGCAATGTGTAGCATCCTCTCAGGTGCCCGCTGGTCATCTGAACCTCTTCCCTGGAGAAGCGTCTGTTCAGATACTCAACCCATCCTTCAATCGGGTTACTTACTTTTTGGGTGCTGAGGCACATGAGTTCTCTATATGTTTTGAACGTTTACCCCTTATCAGATATGTCATCTATAAATATATTTTCCTATACTGCAGGATGCCCCCTTGTTCCACTGATGGTGTCCTTCACTGCACAGAAGCCGTTCAGTTTGATTTAGTCCCATCTATTCATCTTTGCTCCTGTTTCCCTTGCCCGAGGAGATGTGCCCAGGAATACATTGCCCATGCTTATATTCAAGAGATTTTTGCATATGCTTTCTTCCAAGAGTTTTATGGTTTCATGACTTACATTCACGTCCTCGATCCACCTCGAGTTTACTTTTGTATATGGAGCTAGACAGTAATCCAATCTCACTCTCCTACATGTAGCTGTCCAGTCCCGCCAACACCAGCTGTTGAAGAGGCCATTATTTGCCCAGTGTAGATCATCCATGGCTCCTCTGTCTTATATTAATTGGCTTTATGTGTTTGGATTTATATCAGGGCTCTCTATTCTGTTCCACTGATCCATGGGTCTGCTCCTGTGCCAGCACCAAACTGCTTTGACCAATCACTGTCATTTGGTAGCAGAACCTGCAGCTGGGGAGCGCAATCCCTCCAGCTTTACTCCTCCCCACCAGGACTGCCCTGGCCACTCGGGGCCGTCTGTGGTTCCATATGAATCCCAGAACCATCTGTTCTAGTTCATTGAAGAATGCCGTGGAACTCTGTCAGGGACTGCACTGAATCTGTAGATTGCCCCAGGCAGGATGTCTATCCTGATAACATCAGTTCTTCCCATCCATGAGCACAGGATGCACCTCCATCTATTGTTTTCTTCTCCAATGTTTCTCATGAGTGTCCTGCAGTCTTTAGGGTACAGGTCCCTCATCTCCCCGGTCAGGTTTATTCCTAGGTATTCCATTCGCTTTGATGTAACCGTAAATGGAATTGTTTTTCTGATTTCCCCCTCCGTCAGTCCACAGGAATGCCACAGGTCTTCATGTATTAATTCTGCCAGCAGGATTTTTTTTTATGGCTGAATAATATTCCACTGTGTATATGTATATGTACCACTTCTTCTTTATCCATTCATCTATTGATGCACATTTTGGTTGGTTCTGTATCTTGGCTATTGTAAATAATGTGGCAATAAATACAGCAGCGCACATTATCTTTCTGAATCAGTAATTTTCTGTTCTTTGGGTAAATTCCTAGAAGGAGAATTACTGGCTTAAACAGTATTTCTATTATTAATTTTTTTGAGGAATCTCCACACTGATTTCGACTGGCTGCACCAATTCACATTCCCACCAACAATGTAGGAGGATTCCCTTTTCTCCACATCCTCCCCAACACTTGTTATTTCTTGTTTTTTGGGTAGCCATTCTGACTGGTGTGAGGTAATATCTCATTGTGGTTTTGATTTGCATCTCCCTGATGATTAGCAATGTGGAGCATCTTTTCATGTGCCTGGTGACCATCTGTATTTCTTCTTTGGAAAAATGTCTACTCAGGTCCTCCATCCATTTTTTTAATCAGGTTATTTGTTTTTTTGGTATTGAGGCACATGAGTTCTTTATATTTTGGGTGTTAAACCCTTACTGGATAAAGTGTTTACAAATATATTCTCCCATACTGTAGGCTGCCTTTTTTGTTCTGCTGATGGTGTCCTGTGCTTTTTAGTTTGATGTAGTCCCACCTACATATTTTTTGTTTCCCTTACCCAGGGAGATGTGTCCATTTGACAATAATCCAGTTTCATTGTCTTACATGTAACTGTGCTATTTTTCCAATACCAGTTATTAAAGAGACTGTCTTTTTCCCACTGCATATTCATGGCTCCTTTATTGTATATTGATTAACCACATATGCATGGGTTTATATCTGAACTCTCTATTCTGTTCCATTAATCTATGGATCTGTTTTTGTGCCAGTAACATAGTGTTTTGATTACTCTAGTTTTATAGTCCAGTTTCTCCAAATTCTTGATAACAATTATTGTCTTTTTGTTTACAGCCTTCCTCATGGATTTGAAATGGTATCTCAAAGTTTTTGATTTGCATTTTCTTGGTGGCTACTGGTATTATCTTTTCATGTGCTTATTAGCTATTTGTATTATCTTCTTTCAAGAAATGCCTTTTCAAGTATTTGGCCCACTTTTTAATGGGTTATTGTCTTACTGAATTATAAGAGTTCTCTATATGTTCTGGATACAGAGTCCTTCAAAAGATACTATGACTTGCAAATATTTTCTACCATCTGCAGGTATTCTTTTTGCTTTCTTTTGCTTTCTTGATGGTATCTCTTTGACCCACACAGGTTTTGAATTTTGATGAAGCCCAATCTATTTTTTTTGCTGCTTTCACTTTTGGTATAATTTCTAACAAACCACTGCCTAACTCCTCTTCTTCTAAGACTTCTTTAGTTTTACTCTCAAAATAAGTATTTGATCCATTGTGAGTTAACTTGTATAGTTATCATAGTGGTATATGAAGAAAGGATCCAACCATAACCTTTTTCATGTGGAAAAGCAATTTGCTGAAAAGATTATTCTTTTCCCATTGAATTGTTTTGGTATCTACTACAAATCAATTGTCTGTAAATGTGAGGGTTTATTTCTGGACTCTCAATTCTATTCCACTGATCTATGTATATCCTGCCTCATGTTAGTACCACATGGACTTATTATTGCTTGGTAGTAGTTTTTAAATTGAGAAGTGTAAGTACTCCAGCTTCTTCTTTTTCAAGATTGTTTGGATATTCTGGGTTCCCATCCATTCTTTGTTGAGTGTTTTTATCATAAAAGGGTGTCAAATGATTCTTCTGCACTTGCTGAGGTAATCATGTAGGTTTGTTTTTTTATTTTTACTTCATCCTATTACATGGTTTATTACATTGATTTTCTTAAGTTCAATCAACCTTTTAGAATAAATCCTACTTGGTCTTGGTTACAGTTCTTTTTATATATTGCTGAATTTGGTTTGCTAGTATTTTAGGTATTTTTCGGTCTCCCTGTACTTGCTTTTTACTCAGGCAAAGTATGTCTAACTTAATGACCAAATAATTTTATACATCCCTAAAAGAATCTAAGTCCTTAGAAATAAACTGGTAATGATACTATGGACTTTTAGAAGTAGCAACTATCCAATACAGCTGAGTTTTAGTGCTCCTTATTTATTTCAATTAACTAAACTCCTTTTCCTGACTCTGCTTAAAGAAACAAGCTGAAAAAACATTTTGCAATACAGCCAGTACAAAACTGGACAGCTACATGTAGGAGAATGAAACTGGATTATTGTCTAACCCCATATACAAAAGTAAACTCGAAATGGTTCAAAGACCTGAATGTAACTCATGAAAGCATAAAACTCTTAGAAGAAAACAGAGGCAAAAATCTCTTGAATATAAACATGAGCAACTTTTTCCTGAATGCATCTCCTCAGGCAAGGGAAACAAAAGCAAAGATGAACAAATGGGACTATATCAAGCTAAAAAGCCTCTGTATAGCAAAGGACACCATCAGCAGAACAAAAAGGCATCCTACAGTACAGGATAATATATTTGTAAATGACATATCCAACAAGGGGTTAACATCCAAAATATATAAAGCACATGTCTCAACACCCAAAAGGCAAATAACTCTATTAAAAAATGAGCAGAGGGCTCTCTAAATAAAAGCCTCGACTTCCGGGAAGATGGCGGTGTGAGCAGGGCGGCAGAAATCTCCTCCCAACACTATATTTATCTACGAAAACACAGCAAATACATCTATTCCTAAAAGAGAGACGAGAATACACAGGAAAGCACACAGCATGCAGCTACACCCGAGAGGACACGGCACCCCAAGAGGCGGGTAAGTCTTAAAGAGCCCAGCTGACATACGTGGCAACTATCAGTGACCAATTCTAGAGCCATGAAAAGACAGAGGAATATGGTTCAGACCAAAATCAACCAGACAACCCCAGAGAGGGAGTCTGAAGGGATGGAAATACACACTCTTCCTGAAAAAGAATTCAGAATAAAAGTTATAACCATGCTGACGGACCTACAGAGAAATGTGCAAGAGCTGAGGGACAAGTGAGGGAACTGAGGAAAGACAATGCAGAAATCAGACAAACGATCGACGGGCTTAACAGCAGAATGGATGAGATGCAAGAGATTGTTAATGGAATAGAAAATAGAGAACAGGAGTACAGAGCAGCTGAGGCAGAGAGAGATAAAAGGATTTCTAGGAATGAAAGAATATTAAGAGAACTGTGTGACCAATGCAAACGGAACAATATTCGCATTACAGGAGTACCAGAGGAAGAAGAGAGAGAAAAAGGGATAGAAAGTGTCTTTGAAGAAATAATTGCTGAAAACTGTCCTTCGCTGGGGAAGGAAGTAGTCTCGCAGTCCACCGAAGCTCATAGATCTCCCAACAAAAGGGACCCAAGGAAGACAACACCAAGACACATAATAATTAAGATGGCAAAGATCAAAGATAAAGACAGGGTATTAAAGGCAGCTAGAGAGAGAAAAAAGATCACCTACAAAGGAAAACCCATCAGACTATCATCAGACTTCTCAACAGAAACCTTACAGGCCAGAAGAGAATGGCATGATATATTTAATGTTATGAAACAGAAGGGCCTCGAACCAAGAATATTGTATCCAACACGATTATCATTTAAATATGATGGAGGGATTAAACAATTTCCAGACAAACGAAAGTTGAGAGAGTTTGCCTCTCATAAACCACCACTACAGGATATCTTAAATGGACTGCTCTAGATGCAAGTACACCTAAGGCTAAAAAGATGTCACCAGAGAAAATAAAATCATAGCAAAGAAAGCAGACCATCCAAATACTAACTAAAGGCAAAGAACAAAACACCTATTACAGAAAGAATGGAGGAGGAGGAATAAGAAGGGAGAGAAAGAAAGAAACATCAGACTGTGTTTACAATAACTTAACAAGAAAGTTAAGTTAGATTGTTAGATAGTAAAGAAGCAACCCTTGAACCCTCGGTAACCACGAATCTAAAGCTAGCAATGGCAATAAGTACATATCTATCAATAATCACCCTAAATGTAAATGGACTGAATGAACCAATCAAAAGACACAGAGTGACAGAATGGATAAAAAAGCAAGACCCATCTATATGCTGCCTACAAGAAACTCACCTCAAATCCAAAGATATACACAGACTTTAAAGTGAAGGGATGGAAAAAGATATTTCATGGAAACAACAAAGAGAAAAAATCACGTGTTGCAGTACTTGTATCAGACAAAATAGACTTCAAAATGAAGAAAGTAGCAAAAGATAAAGAAGGACATTACATAATGATAAAGGGGTCAGTCCAACAAGAAGATATAACCATTATAAATATATATGCACACAACACAGGAGCGCCCGCATATGTGAGACAAATACTAACAGAATTAAAGGAGGAATTAAGACAGCAATGCATTCATCTTAGGAGACTTCAACACACCACTCACTCCAGAGGACAGATCAACCAGACAGAAAATAAGTAAAGACACAGAGGCACTGAACAACACACTAGAACAGATGGACCTAACAGACATCTACAGAACTCTACACCCAAAAGCAACAGGATACACATTCTTCTCAAGTGCACATGGAACATTTTCCAGAATAGACCACATACTAGGCCACAAAAAGAACCTCAGTAATTTTAAAAATATTGAAATCCTACCAACCAACTTCTCAGATCACCAAGGTATAAAACTAGAAATAAATTTTAGAAAGAAATCAAAAAGGCTCACAAATACATGGAGACTTAACAACACTCTCCTAATTAATCAATGGGTTAACGACCAAATCAAAACAGAAATCAAAGAATACATGGAGACTAATGACAACAACAACACAAAGCCACAACTTCTGTGGGACGCAGCAAAGGCAGTTCTAAGAGGAAAGTATATTGCAATCCAGGCCTATTTAAAGAAGGAAGAACATTCCCAAATGAATAGTCTCAAGACACAATTACAGAAATTGGAAAAAGAAGAACAAATGAGGCCCAAAGTCACCAGAAGGAGAGACATAATAAAGATTAGAGAAGAAATAAATAAAATTGAGAAGACTAAAACAATAGAAAAAATCAATAAAACCAAGAGCTGGTTCTTTGAAAAAATAAACAAAATAGATAAACCCCTAGCCTGACTCATTAAGAGAAAAAGAGAATCTACACACATAAACACAATCAGAAATGAGAAAGGAAAAATCACGACGGACCCCACAGAAATACAAAGAATCATAAGAGAATATTATGAGAATCTATATGCTAACAAGCTGGAAAACATAGAAGAAATGGACAACTTCTTAGAAAAATACAACCTTCCAAGACTGACCAAGCAAGAAACAGAAAAACTAAACACACCAATCACCAGCGAAGAAATCGAATTGGTAATCAAAAAACTACCCAAGAACAAAACCCCCGGGCCTGATGGATTCACCTCTGAATTCTACCAGACATATACAGAAGAAATAACACCCATTCTCCTTAACGTTTTCCAAAAAATAGAAGAGGAGGCAATACTTCCAAACTCATTCTATGAAGCCAGCATCACTCTAATACCAAAACCGGGCAAAGACCTCACCAAAAAAGAAAATTACAGACCAATATCCCTGATGAACGTAGATGCAAAAATACTCAACAAAATATTAGCAAACCGAATTCAAAAATACATCAAGAGGATCATACACCATGATCAAGTGGGATTCATCCCAGGGATGCAAGGATGGTACAACATTCGAAAATCCATCAACATCATCCACCACATCAACAAAAAGAAGAACAAAAACCACATGATCATCTCCATAGATGCTGAAAAAGCATTTGACAAAATTCAGCATCCATTCATGATTAAAACTCTCAACAAAATGGGTATAGAGGGCAAGTACCTCAACATCATAAAGGCTATATATGACAAACCCACAGCTAACATCATACTTAACGGCGAGACGCTGAAAGCTTTTCATCTAAGATCGGGAACAAGACAGGGATGCCCACTCTCTCCACTGTTATTCAACATAGTACTGGAGGTCCTAGCCACGGCAATCAGACAAAACAAAGACACACAAGGCATCCAGATTGGTAAAGAAGAAGTCAAATTGTCACTATTTGCAGATGACATGATACTGTACATAAAAAACCCTAAAGACTCCATTCCAAAACTACTAGAACTAATATCTGAATTCAGCAAAGTTGCAGGATACAAAATTAACACACAGAAATCTGTTGCTTTCCTATACACTAATGATGAACTAACAGAAAGAGAAATCAGAAAAACAATTCCATTCACAATTGCATCAAAAAGAATAAAATACCTAGGAAGAAACCTAACGAAGGAAGTGAAAGACCTGTACTCTGAAAACTACAAGACACTCCTAAGAGAAATTAAAGAGGACACTAACAAATGGAAATGCATCCCATGCTCTTGGTTAGGAAGAATAAATATTGTCAAAATGGCTATACTACCTAAAGCAATATACAGATTCAATGCAATTCCTATCAAACTACCAACAGCTTTCTTCAATGAACTGGAAAAAATAATTCTAAAATTCATATGGAACCACAAAAGACCCCGAGTAGCCAAATCAATCTTGAGAAGGAGGAATAAAACAGGGGGAATTACACTCCCTGACTTCAAGCTCTACTACAAAGCCACAGTAATCAAGACAATTTGGTATTGGCACAAAAACAGACCCGCAGACCAGTGGAACAGAATAGAAAATCCAAACATTAACCCAAACATATACAGTCAATTAATATTTGATAAAAGTGCCTTGGATATACAATGGGGAGATGACAGCCTCTTCAGCAGCTGGTGTTGGAAAAACTGGACAGCTACATGTAAGAGAATGAAACTGGACTACTGTCTAGCCCCATACACAAAGGTAAACTCAAGGTGGATCAAAGACTTGAATGTAAGTCATGAAACCATAAAACTCTTAGAAAAGAACATAGGCAAAAATCTCTTGGACATAAACATGAGCAACTTCTTCATGAACATATCTCCCCGGGCAAGGGAAACAAAAGCAAAAATGAACAAGTGGGACTATATCAAGCTGAAAAGCTTCTGTACAGCAAAGGACACCATCAGTAGAACAAAAAGACATCCTACAGTATGGGAGAATATATTCATAAAAAACGTATCTGATAAAGGGTTGACATCCAAAATATATAAAGAACTCATGCACCTTAACCAACAGAAAGCAAATAATCCAATTAAGAAATGGGCAGAGGACATGAATAGACACTTCTCCAAAGAAGAAATTTAGATGGCCAACAGGCACATGAAAAGATGCTCCACATCGCTAATCATCAGAGAAATGCAGATTAAAACCACAATGAGATATCACCTCACACCAGTGAGGATGGCCAACATCCAAAACACAAACAACAACAAATGTTGGCGAGGATGTGGAGAAAAGGGAACCCTCCTACACTGCTGGTGGGACTGCAAATTAGTTCAACCATTTTGGAAAGCACTATGGAGGTTTCACAAAAAACTCAAAATAGAAATACCATTTGACCCAGGAATTCCACTCCTAGGAATTTACCCTAAGAATGCAGCAGCCCAATTTGAAAAGGACAGATGCACCTGTATGTTTATTGCAGCACTATTTACCATAGCCAAGAAATGGAAGCAGACTAAGTGTCCATCAGTAGATGAATGGATAAAGAAGAGGTGGTACATATACACAATGGAATATTATTCAGCCATAAGAAGAAAACAAATTCTACCATTTGCAATAACATGGATGGAGCTAGAGGGTATTATGCTCCGTGAAATAAGCCAAGCCGAAAAAGACAAGTATCAAATGATTTCACTCATATGTGGAGTATAAGAATAAAGAAAAAAACTGAAGGAACAAAACAGCAGGAGACTCACAGAACCCAAGAACGGACTAACAGTTACCAAAGGGAAAGGTACTGGGGAACATGGGCGGGAAGGGAGGGATAAGAGGGAAAAAGGGGCATTACGATTAGCAGATATAATGTTGTGGGGGCACGGGGAGTGCAGTACAACTCAGAGAAGACAAGTAGTGATTCTAGATTCTATAGCATCTCATTCTGCTGATGGACAGTGACTGTAATGGGGTTGATGGGGGGGGACCTGATGAAGGGGTAGTTTAATAACCGTAATATTGCACATGTAATTGTAGATTAATGATAATAAAAAAAAAATGAGCAGAGGATATAAACACACTTCTCCAAAGAAGAAATTCAGATAGTCAACAGGCACATGAAAAGATGCTCCACATCGCTAATCATCAGGGAAATGCAAATTAAAACCACAATGAGATATCAACTCACACCAGTTGGGATGACCAACATTGAAAAAAACTAGGAACAAATGCTGGCGAGGATGCGAAGAAAGGGGATCCCTCCTTCACTGCTGGTGGGAATGTAAACTAGTTCAACCATTGTGAAAAGCAATATGGAGGTTTCTCAAAAAACTCAGAATAGAAATACCATTTGAGCCAGGAATTCCACTCCTAGGAATTTACCCAAACAAAACAAGTTCTCAGATTCAAAAAGACATATGCACCCCTATGTTTATCAGAGCACTATTTACAATAGCCAAGATATGGAAGCAACCTAAGTGGCCATCAGTAGATGAATGGATAAAGAAGATGTGGTACATATATACAATGGAATACTATTCAGCCATAAGAAAGAAACAAATCCTACCATTTGCAACAACATGGATAGAGCTAAAGGATATTATGCTCAGTGAAATAAATCAGGCAGAGAAAGACAAATACCAAAGGATTTCCCCCATTTGTGGAGTTTAACAAGGAAGCAAAACTGAAGCAACAACATAGCAGCAGACTCACAGACTCCAAGAAGGGACTAGTGGTTACCAAAGGGGAGGGGTGGGGGAGGGCAGGTTGGGAGGGAGAGAGAAGGGGTTTGTGGGGTATGATGATTAGTGTACATTGTGTGTGTGGGTTCATGGAGAAGACAGTGTAGCACAAGTAGGGACTCTGTGGCACCTCGCTACACTGTTGGACAGTGACTGCAATGGGGTATGGGTGGGGGACTCAATAAGGATGAATGTAGTAACCACATTATTTTTCTTGTGAAACCTTCATAAGAATGTATATCAATGATACCTTAATAAAAAAAAATTGGAAGAAGGAACAAAAGAAATACAGCCAGTAATTTATAAGTATTTTATCCTATAATCTACACAATGGCTACAATGTCCTAATGTATAACTTCAGGATGGCCAATTCTAGCACACTAAGTAGATCTTAATGGAAGAAAATATGCTCTGAAGGGATAAGTGCTCAATAGCTTCTTAGTGAGTGCAGAGTAGAGCCTGAACTAAAATCCAGGTTTTAATTATTCAAAGATTTTGCTCTCTTACCTTTGCTACATACTGTCAATACTTAAGAATTGTAATAGAGCTAGAACTTGCTTGTTTGACTGATTAGAAACCTCATTATTCACCTCTACTAATAAGACCTGGAGTTAACTAAGGGCCTTTTTCCTTACCATGGTATTGGTGCTTGGCTGTCCTAGCGTGCTGGTATTACCAAAGGAAAAGCCAGTGTTCTGGGTGGTTATGGCCTGGGCAAATGGTTTGCTGAAGAGGCTGGTAGTCTGCTGATTTTGTTGGCCAAAGAGACCACCTGGATTTGTTCCAAATCCAGTTGTGCCTTTCAAGAAAAAGAAATAAAAGAAAAAATAAATGGAGGACAAAAACACAAACCTCACATTGTCTACTTACTGCAATAGTCTTAAGTTATTGATTACATATCTGAATTACACTACATTCATTCACTACTCAAACTGGATAACTGTTTCATTTTCCATCCTTTCTCACCTAACTTCAGATTTGGTTTAGACTCTGATTTCTACAATAATACTCCATCCCAAGAACCTTGGCTGGGCTAAGTTATTTTTGTGAGCCATAATTTTATTTTGCAAGATACCACAATACACTGAAAGTCTATGTGTGTATTTTAACCCTGTTAGACTACATTTTTTTTTGAGAACAGAGGCATTCTCTTTACATAAGTACATCCAGCCTAGGGTGTGACACAATTAGTAATTAAAAATGAATATGTGGCTAAGCTAAATCAAAGAATACCAAGATTGAAAAGAATGTTAAATGTCACTAAATATGTATTTATTTATATATTTGTGTTTGTGTGTGTATAAATCTCTCTAGAAGGCTATGAAAATTTAACTTTTGCTTGTTTCCAGAGGCAAACTGGTAGGTAAGGGAAAGAAGAGACCTTTGGTTACACACTTTTTTTGTATTTCATGAACTTTATATCATATGTATGTATTACCTTTGCAAAAGCAGTATTTTTATAAAATAATCAAGTAATCATCCTAGACTTCCCTCTTTCACATCCCATATCAAATCAATCCAACAGCAAATTCCATCAGTTCTATATTCAAACTGGGTCCAAAATGTGACATTTCTACTATTTCCACAGCACCATCCTCATCCAAGCCACTAGCATTTCACATGTGGATAGAGCAAGTTTTTCTAATTGATTTAGTTCTATCCTTGCCCCCTTACAATCTACTCTTAATATAGCAGCCTTTAGAATGATCATTCATACATTATCACATGATTCTCTAAACCCTCTAAAAGCTTCCCAACTCAGATAAAAATTCAAATTTTGACACTAGCCCATAAACTCATGTAAGATACAGCCCCTATATCCCCCAGTACTTCCCCTTGTCTTCTCTTTGGGAAAAACTCAGCGTTTTAAGACTGACAGTTTCTTCTAGGTGGAATGTTCGTCCTTCCCCTAGAGATCTGTACAACTTTATCCTTCACATTCTTAAGATAGGTCACTGTATCAGTGTAACAGTCCTTAATTATCATTTAAAACATTATTTCTCCCAACCCTCACACATATATATGGTACTCGCTATGCCTCCAGCATCCCTGAATTATTTTTTCTCCATAGCACTTATCACAAAATGAGTTATGTTTTACTTTTAATTGTCTGTTCCTCAATATGATTCAAAGGCTTACTAGTTCCAAAGGCTGTTTTGTTCTGACCATATGCAAAGCCAGAATTAGTGGTGGAGGAGCTGAAGAGTCCTGTTGCACTGGATGTGGCTGGAGAAGACCCAAACAAGCCAGTCGTGGTACCTGCTCCCACCTGGTTCTGTGGGCCTTTCCGATTAGCCTGATAATCCTCTAAACGAAGCTCCTAGAGGGCAGGAAAACATACTTCTAATCTTAATATGCAGCCAAAAAAGTTACTTAGGCAAGAAAATACTTGAATTTAGCACTCAATTTCCATGTTCATATAGGAACCATGGCTAAAAAACAGTTACAGATAGACATTAACAATGTCATTACAGAAAAAAATTTAATAGTGTATATTGGATATTAAAATTCACACCATAATTACTGTAAAACTACAAGCCAAAGGACGGATATGTTAATTCTAATTTCCTTTTAGACACAATACTTTTAGTACAATTTTATAATAATAATCTCATCTACTCCCACCTCAAATGTAAAAATTGGCTGATTAAAAAAAGGAGGACTCTGGTGGGGGTGGTGGTCAGAAAATTTAGGAAAAGAAATGAAGTTTAACAGTATGTCTCCCAGCTCAGAGTGTTTCTGCACACTCCAATAAAGTAAGCACAGTTTGGGATATAAAAGAAGCCGATAGCTACAATCAGGGATGACAGTTAAGAAGTAAAACAAATATTACATAGCAATGGAATGAACAAACATCATTCAATATGGATAAATCTCACAATGTTGACAGACTTAAAAATACATAAGATTCCATCTATATGAAGTTCAAAAATCGGCAAATATGGGCAGTCTGGATAGTGGTTACCTTTGAAAGAGGAGGACCATGACTTGGAGGACAGAGCAGAGAAGGACATCAGGGATGCTGGTACTGCTCTGCATCTTGATTTGGATCCTGGTTACATGGGGGTGTATTCACTTGGTGAAAACTTACTACATTGTACATTTATGAATTTGCATGGGTTTACTAAAAACCCAGGTGTGTGCACGCATGTGCACTGCCCAGTATTGTGTGAGTAACATCCAATCATAACAGACTTAAAGAGGATTCTGCTGATACATACAAGTTGAGTATTATCCCTACCTAAAACAATAGATATCTATAATACATTAATTTAAAATAATAATTTGGTTAATGTTTGTTTTTTACGTAGACCCAATATGAACCACTTGATCCTAAACATCAGAAAGTCTTAAAAAGCTGCTTTCTGATAGAATCCAAAAAGTTAAGACTGATATTCTGTATTGCATTTTACTGACCTCTAGTGACTTGCTTTCATATTCTTTCATAGCAGTAATACACTGATGCTTGGTACTGATGTTAGTGCTCACTCCAGCTTTAACCATAGTATCTGTACCAGTTGGAGGCTGCAAAGGGAGAAAAAGGCAAATTTGAAAATCTAAAGGAAATGTGTAATTTCAAGCTTATATCCCTACTCTCACAGACACAATTCTTAACCAATGTACTCTGCAACTAGTCTTCTAGGTATTTTACTAAACAAGATGGTTTCAAGGATGCTTGATTAAATACACTGCATTTCTGATCTTTCCCTATACTCAGGTTATCTGAAAAGTTAATCTCAGTTATCACAAACCCAGAGACTAATCCCATAACCAAGCCATCCAATTAGCAACTAAAATACTTATTCTGCACAAAAGGAAAGCTTTATCCAATTTACACAATACATACATTTAAACCTCTATTTTTTAGTGCTATCTGATATTCTGCTCTGAAGTGTCTGCTTTCTGATTGTTGTTGTATTTAAGAAATATGGAAGCCTGGTTTTCCCACTGGAACTTTATGAGGAAAAAAGCACAATAACAACCTTGCATGAGTTTACTAAGTCATGATTCCTACCTGAATTGTCAGTTTTCTCAATTATTATACTTCCCAAGAGACAACATATGGTATTTTCCACTATCATTTATATTTAACTTTACTTTAAATTCAGGGTTCTAAATTCAGTGTTATGAATTTACCACCTGGCCAGAGAAGTCTTCATTTTCTGGAGTAAGTTTTAAAAGGAAGTTTTGTCAAGCCCTATTTTTTGCCAGAGATTTCCATCAGGCTAACTGCACCTCCAGCCTATCCTACATATATCCCAACCAATCCCATCAAGTGATAAACTACATCAAGTGGTATTCCATACGTTTTCATGAAAAAACCTTCTACTCTAACCCTCTACCCAACTCCTCTAGAAAAAATGAAGAAAACACAAAACTCTATATCCCCATTTTGCCATTTCACTACTTAAAGCTTCATTTTTAATTGGCAAACATATTGATGGATTCCATTTATCTTCTTAAAGAGAACCTGTTTTCAATGATTTTTCTAGTTTGCCCCCTCATTCTTACTTTATTTCTCGAAGAATGGTTAACCAATTCAGAAGCCAAATTATGAACACCGTAAATACAAGTTCAACTACTAGCTATTGTAATAGCTTATGAATACAAATTTGAATGGGTTAAGCATAATTCAAATATACATTATAATCCAGATTTATATCTCATGACTTTATCTGTTTACTATACAACTATTTATATATTTTGTTTTTAACACATTTTTCAGGAAGAGAGAAATTACACTGGAAATAACTGTTGAGAAGAAATTTTACAATTCATCCTAAGAAGAAATATACAAATGAGAGAGAAACATATCCCACAAAGAGTGGAAGAAAACTCTTACATTAAACTTAATAGTAGTCCCAGTAGGAGCAGCTGTAAAACTACTTGGTCCAAAGAGAGAGCCAGATGTGCTACCAAAAGGATTAGAGGTGGTATTTGTAGTTCCAAAAAGTCCTCCACTGCTGGTACTTGTTCCAAAATCTATAAAGTAAAAAGAAAAATGAGATGGTAACAGTAAAGAATTAAAAATTATGTAAGCTATCTGAATTGGGCTCTGACATCAAATTTTCTTTCAAATCTCTCCAGCAATTATCTTCAAACATGTATTTCATAGACACACATAATTCTAGGCTCACAACTTTGAAGTGAAACAAAATCTGAATTCTTTTGTCAGCTAAGTGTCCATAAAAATCCTTCTTGGGCATAGTTGGAAGACAAGTTAAAAGAAACAGTACTCTGTTTCATCAATTTTATGTCATTTCTCCTTTCTTGGTAAGACTAAATGCTGAATGAACTTATTTTTCTGAAAACATCACAACACACTTCAACAGGAGTTACAGTATATTTTCCTTACACATAGTATTACAAACACCCACACATAACCAAAATATTTGTAACATACAAATGGTGCTATTAGGGCAACCAAACACAAGTTAATGAAAAATTTCACTCAGAAAAATAATTTAGAAAAATTAAGCACCCTGGTCATTTTATAAAATGTAGATCTTTTGATTACCTTAGTTTGCCAAAAAGCTGTTTTTCAAAATTACCTAAAAGTGAATTTAATAATTATCTAAGGAATGTATTTTTAAAAATATGAAAGATACTACTAAAGAAGTTATACATGGGGTGCCAGAAATGTCAGTAAGCAACAAAAAGTTATGTATCAATATTTAATATTAAGTGACATCCTAATTACCAAGTTAAAAGAAATGCACTTTCTCACTGGTAGTCAAATTGTTATTTTCCTAAAAACATGTCCTAATATATAAATATGCATATCTCTTTTGAATTAGCACTTTAGATTGCATTTTATATTGTGATGGTAAAATTTTTCAATATCCCCACAAAGAACATTCCCTTTGTAAAACACAGATAGCTGGCTGTCTTACTCATTCTGCCATACTCCTGTGCTGAGAACAGCATCAACTCACAGGGCATACCTGTTCAACTAGTAGTGTTTGCCTCAAAGTACTACGTGAAGTATCCCTAGGCCACATTTAGACTTAAAGAGAAAGAAGCCATCAATTAAAGTATCTGCCACAAACAAGGAATGGAGGAGTAACGATGTCACATCCAGTGTTTGTCATTCCTGCTTTAGTCACTTCTTAACAAATACGAAACAGGCAAGAAGAAGGTGCCACTGCAGGACCATATGGTTGATTACATTTCTCCTTGAATTTCTCCTGACTTAATACATACAACACTGCTCTGACCTGGCTATTCACCCTACCTCTAGTCATTATCAGGAGCCTCTTCCTCTGTATATCCCCTAAATACTAGTGTTTCTCAAATTTCTATCCTAGAAGAGATACATAACCCCGACTCCTTTCCAGCCTATTAAATTTTTCAATACATTTTGAAGTTTTCCTCTTTCCATGTTTTCGCCATCTGGCAAAAAAAGGATTTAGGTGAACACAGGGAAAAGGAGAACAAATTTGGTAAGAAAATCAAATTGTTAGACACAGAAGTCCAATAATATTCTACTTACTCCCAAAGCCAGTTGGTTTATTTTGTGCAAAGGCATTGTTTTGGGATGAGAAGAGACTGGTGCCTGTGCTTGCAGTTCCAAACAAGCTACTTGAAGTTCCTGTTGATGTGCCAAACCCAAAGCCAGTACTTGTGGAGGTAGCTGGCTGGCTAAATGAACTGGTACCAAATAATCCCCCTGGGGAGATGAGGGGGAAAAAACAGTTAAATAAACAGATTGCACCCACTAAATGAAGTCTTATACCAGCTACAAATAAACCAACTGTATTCCAAATAAAGCCCCCACCTGGTTTGGTCTGTGAATTTCCAAAGAGACCTCCAGTATTGTTACTAGAACCAAATGCAGATGTTCCAAATGCCCCTCCACTGGTAGTGCCAAAGCCAGTATCTGAAAAAGCAAAATCAGGGTCAAAATAAAATGCAAATAGATTCAACAAAAAAGGATTTTAATATTTCTTAACATTCTGCATTTGAATAGGACCACTGGTCCAATCTGAAAACTACTTTTTTCAAAATTCCATCAGACTATTAGTTATAGGGTCAAAATTAAGGCATAGACAGTTTACTCATTATCCGAGGTTGAAGGAAATTTAAACTGAAAAGGTGTGGCTTTTAAATAAAAGTTATAGACATTGATAGGTTTTAAAAAAAAAAAAGAATGCCAACATAACTACAGTTAACTTTTGAACAACACGAAGGTTAGGGGCATGGACCAACATCCCCCAGACTCAGCCCCCACAATGTAACTGAAAATCTGTATGTAATTTTTGACACCCCAAAAACTTTACTAGTAGCCTACTGTTGACCGGAAGCCTTACCAGTAACATAAAACTCAGTTAACATATTTTGTATGTTACATATATTATATATTATAGTCTTACAGTAAAATAAACTAGAGAAAAAAATGCTTTTTCAAATTGTTGGAAATCTCAAAAAAATTTTCCAACATATTTATGAAAAAAATCCTTGCAGTTCAAACCTGCATTGTTCAAGGGCCATCTGTAATGACTATGAGCAACACACAAAAGTAAAATCACCAAAGTTAAAGTGTTAAAATTCTCTTCAGACACCATACACTCCACATTGGGATGAATGGTCCTTAATTAGGGAAGCTCATCAGAATGACCTGGGAAAATCTTCAAAATACACATTTTCAGGTTCCAACCCCCGAGATCTTAATTTCATAGTTCTATGATGGGAAATATGTACTTGGAAAAAACCTCCAAAACTGACTCTAATGGATACTCTTGGTTAAAAACCAAGGACTCAGATGTATAGACTACTTTAAGAAAAGGACAGGAGACAACTGAAAAAAATTACTATTACTTTTATTAAGTATGCTTGAGGTTTGGTAGTTAGGCTTTTTAAAAGTCCTCATCAGTTAGAGAAAATTTCTAGAATTTGCATTAAAATACTCTGTTCAGATGCTCCTCTCCCCCTAAAAAAAGAGGGGTAAAATGAGACGGAAAATGCTGACTGCTAAAGCTGGGAGACAGTACATGAGAATTCATAACATTCTATTTTGCATAAGTGTAATGTTTTTTACAAAAAGTTTAAAAGTATGCATTGTTATAGGCAACAACTATCAAGTATAATCACACTGTATGGAAGAGGAAGTGTATCTTGGGAGGGCTGGTGGAGACTAAGGACTTGGACATTTTAACAGTTCTGTACCTGAATGTCCATCTTATTCAACAGTAAATATCAGCAGTTACTCAGTAAGTGCATTTTAGATTTCAATATTTAAAAAAATTATTTCCTGGTCTGAAAATTAGTAACTAAAATTTCCTGCTAAAAGAGCCAATTAATAAAAATACTTTAACTACCTTCTACTGATGATCAGAAAACTATGAAAACTCAGAACTCATTTCTATTTTTTAACAAGACTTTACCTGATCATTTTTCAAAGAGATTAAAAAATGTTATAAAGGCTAAAGCATGAATAAAATCCCTATCTAAAAAGCTATCAAAGTGGATGTGCTTAGTAAGAACAGCGTAAGATTTCCCCCGCTTTTGTTCTTTTTAACTTACTCTGCCCAAATGTTGAAGTTGTGCCAAAGCCACCTGTGCCACCCCCAAAGGGTGTTCCAAATGACTTATTAAACATCTTCAAAATGAGTCTTTGCCTCAGAGAGCTGGAAAGAAGAAAAAACTATCAATTTTTAAAAACCAGAGAATATGATATAATTGTTTCTGAAGTGTGTCATTGTACAAATGCTGGCCAGTTCAAATTATAGCATGGTCCTCTATGGTCCCCTACTTTAATATTTTTATCTATCTTCTTCTGGGAACATTATAGAAAAACCTTTTATGATAACCCCCCACATATGGATAATTCCCCTCCAACAACCAAACTATACACTGGGTCACTTAAAGAATTAGATCAAAGTGTTCCAACAAGTACAAAAGGGAAGTTTAGTTTTCCCCCCACTCCATACTTGAATAAAATCAAATTCAAGATATGATTTACTCAGAAGTAAACACTCTCCCCTCATAAATTTTCCTTAAACTTAAGATGCCTGCTACTACTCACTCACCTACTAACAGACAAGAAAATGAATGAACTATTTTTAATATAAAACTCAGAAAATAGCAATCATTCTTATTTGGATTTTGTGAAAGGTACGATGCGTTTTCTCACATAATGGAGCAGTTTTTCTAGTAAAATCGTGACTCATTCATATAAAAAAGTAAAACATTTGAGGCGCTCCCCATAATGTTCCAGGGTCCCATTAACACTTTCAGGTACTCCAACACCTAAAACATTTTGTGCAACACTGGAAAAGATGAAGCCATCCCTATATATCTAATTTTTTATTTTTTCAAAATCAATACTCTGTCCCCTCAACACCCCTAGAAAAAATAATCTCAACACTTAGTTCTTTATCTCAACATCCAGGAATTTAGTAATTTATTTGGTTGAACAAAGTTCACTGAAACCAGTGGTTCAGGAGGGCCACATAAGAATTAGCTGGCAGGCTTTTCAAAATATAACCCCCCACACCCCATTCTAGAAATAAGGAGCCAAGATGTCCAACGTTGGGATGTAGACATTTTTACTTTGAAAGCTCAACTGATTCTAATTCATTCCCTTGAAACTAAAGGTTATATTTCATGTAATTATCATTGCTCTTTCAATAATGAGATCTGCTTGAAGTTTCCTGTCTTACCAATTTATCAGGTGTCACGAAGTGACAGATTGAGCCTTTAACATATTGTAGTGGTGACTCTCCTTTCCAGGGAAAATATTCTTGGAAGTATTTAGTAGAAGTCTAAACATCTATGGTTCTATCTATACATTTGCTTTTCAACAGTTCATTCAAAATTGACAGTTGTGCTAGGAGTTTAGATGTCTGGACCAACTAATTTTGATTGCAATCACTCTCATATTACTATCTTGGATCATGGCCCCTACTAGATCCATTTCATTGTATCTGTTGACTAAATTTTTTGACCATCATCAGTACGGCAAAAACTGTGAGTTGTAATACAGCTATTATGCTAAATTTCCCATCCATTTTTTTATTCACCCCCACAAACAGCAATCTGTTGTTCATGTAAATCTGACATCTTCTATACAGCAGACATGTCAGGATTCAAAAGCCAAGTAATACACTTTTTCTCTGTGAAATTTGTTCTTACATAGAAGATTTTAGTGTTAATTTGGGTTTCAGTGGCAGTAGGTTCTATAGCCCAAATCCATAGCTCCCAACAATCAAAAACCGATTAATAATTTTATCCTAACACAGAAACCCAGCATCACACATATATTTCACAAAACAATTTTAAGTAGTAATGAAATACCCTGGGGAACACCTCACAGTTTATAAGCTCATATATCATCTCAACAATCCTAAAACAATGGTATTATGCATCACCACCTGAATTTTACAAATAAAAAGACAGGATCAGGTGTTAAGCAAGTTTCCCAAGGTCAAGGAAGTGATAAGTTGGAAAGCCCCAGTTTAACTTACCTTCTGACTTCCCATGTGTGGGGAAAGTGGGGTTCCTATGGCCAGGATCCTCACTGAACTTAAACCACCTGATGATGTAACTGGCCTGTTGCTATGCTACCACTTCCACACCTTTAGGCAATAAGCCATTATTGTGTTATACAAAGAGCTCCGCCCAGTGCTTGTGAAGGGGTGGCAGGGCTGCAAGGCTGCAGGAGAGGGGAGCAGAGGCGGGAGTGGGGGCAGCACCAAGGACAGAGGCCCAGAGGACAGCTGTGTGGACGGCTGTTCAGACAAAGGGGCCCGGAGGCAGAGACCGGCTTGCTGCATACAGACTCACTCTGAGTGAACAGGATTTTAGTGACTGACCTGTCACCTGGAAATAAAGTTGGGTATAACCCTTTTACCCCAAGAACCCTTTGCTGTAAATTTCTTTGGTCACAGTGAATCTATAGCGAACTTGACTGGGGCTGAAACCCATTGGCAAGACACCATGGACACTCTCAATCCTAGGAAGGAAGATACCAAGCAATAAACGTGTAGTATCAAGGAAATTCATCTGTTCCAGATGCAAAAACAAGGGACAACACAGGGCCCAAATCCAATTTGGACTCATGGAAAAAAATCTTCTCACTCAAGCTCAGCCTATCTTTTTGGTTCTGGCAAGGATGAACTTGGCTTAGTCTCAAGCCTGATTACACTGGGATATAAGTGTTTTTATTTTTTATTACCATGGAAGCAAACCAAGATTTTGAAAAACAGCCTCATGATTTTATCATGCCTGCTAGAAAAAAAAAGCCTAATACATTAAACCCTTTGCTCTTCAAACAAGACATTCATTTTCCTGATTATGCTATGAAATGTCAGTGACTCAATGAAAAGTGCCTCCCTCTCTATTCCTGCCCTACAAAATCACCTAGTAATTCATTCTTTAAACCTAGCTCAATTGTCATCTTTTCTATAAGCCTTCTCTAACGCTCTCTAGCAATCAGTTATTCCTCTGGATTTCCAGCACATTATGATTTGTTTACACGTATCTAGACTTTGTCTACAGTAGACACTGTGACAATACCAACTACAACTGAAGATCTCCCTTTAGGACTGAAGGATTTGTTGTCCCAGCTGCTGCAAAATACTACCAAAAGATAGCCCCCATCTGTTGTCCTCTTCAGAATTGCCTCCGCTGAGGAGTTGCCTCACCCAAGGTCAGATCCTCTTCCCAGGACAGCCCATATTCAAATACCAGGCTCTTTTGTTCTAAATTAGGATAACTCTAAAGGGTAACCCCAGCTTCATAGTCTCCACGGAATTGGCGAGGACTTCATTAAGATACTATCACAACTCAGTTTCTCCCTCAGCCCATTGCTCTTCTCTCCCACAAGTGATGATGCCAAAAGCACTCTTTACTAAAACTCATGCCAGACTCTGTCCAACTCAGTCTGCTTCCCAAGGAAGCAACCTCAGAACCCCCAATCCCCTCAACCATCCCCAAATACACATTGAACTTCTCCAGGGTATGGACAGTATCATTTGTTTACTATCCCAGAACCTCATAAAAGGTCTGTAACACACACATACTCATTTTCTAAATGAATGACAATCACAAGAGATGTGTTTTTTAAACACACACTGAATGATCCAGTTACTTTAGAAGTAACTTTTAACTTAAAATTATGCTAGATTAATTCTCATGACAAAAGAAAGCCATGAAAGAAAGGAAATATTCTTGGTAGAATTTATTGTATAAAGTCATCCAGATTGGTAAAGAAGAAGTCAAATTGTCACTATTTGCAGATGACATGATACTGTACATAAAAAACCCTAAAGATTCCATTCCAAAACTACTAGAACTAATATCTGAATTCAGCAAAGTTGCAGGATACAAAATTAACACACAGAAATCTGTTGCTTTCCTATACACTAATGATGAACTAACAGAAAGAGAAATCAGAAAAACAATTCCATTCACAATTGCATCAAAAAGAATAAAATACCTAGGAATAAACCTAACGAAGGAAGTGAAAGACCTGTACTCTGAAAACTACAAGACACTCCTAAGTGAAATTAAAGAGGACACTAACAAATGGAAATGCATCCCATGCTCTTGGCTAGGAAGAATAAATATTGTCAAAATGGCTATACTACCTAAAGCAATCTACAGATTCAATGCAATCCCTATCAAACTACCAACAGCTTTCTTCAATGAACTGGAACAAATAATTCTAAAATTCATATGGAACCACAAAAGACCCCGAATAGCCAAATCAATCCTGAGAAGGAGGAATAAAACAGGGAGAATTACACTCCCTGACTTCAAGCTCTACTACAAAGCCACAGTAATCAAGACAATTTGGCATTGGCACAAAAACAGACCCACAGACCAGTGGAACAGAATAGAAAATCCAAACATTAACCCAAACATATACAGTCAATTAATATTTGATAAAAGTGCCTTAGATATACAATGGGGAGATGACAGCCTCTTCAGCAGCTGGTGTTGGAAAAACTGGATAGCTACATGTAAGAGAATGAAACTGGACCACTGTCTAGCCCCATACACAAAGGTAAACTCCAGGTGGATCAAAGACCTGAATGTAAGTCATAAAACCATAAAACTCTTAGAAAAAAACATAGGCAAAAATCTCTTGGACATAAACATGAGCAACTTCTTCATGAACATATCTCCCGGGCAAGGGAAACAAAAGCAAAAATGAACAAGTGGGACTATATCAAGCTGAAAAGCTTCTGTACAGCAAAGGACACCATCAGTAGAACAAAAAGACATCCTACAGTATGGGAGAATATATTCATAAAAAACGTATCTGATAAAGGGTTGACATCCAAAATATATAAAGAACTCATGCACCTTAACCAACAGAAAGCAAATAATCCAATTAAGAAATGGGCAGAGGACATGAATAGACACTTCTCCAAAGAAGAAATTCAGATGGCCAACAGGCACATGAAAAGATGCTCCACATCGCTAATCATCAGAGAAATGCAGATTAAAACCACAATGAGATATCACCTCACACCAGTGAGGATGGCCAACATCCAAAACACAAAAAACAACAAATGTTGGCGAGGATGTGGAGAAAAGGGAACCCTCCTACACTGCTGGTGGGACTGCAAATTAGTTCAACCAATGTGGAAAGCAGTATGGAGGTTCCTCAAAAAACTCAAAATAGAAATACCATTTGTCCCAGGAATTCCACTCCTAGGAATTTACCCTAAGAATGCAGCAGCCCAATTTGAAAAGGACAGATGCACCCCTATGTTTATTGCAGCACTATTTACAATAGCCAAGAAATGGAAGCAACCTAAGTGTCCATCAGTAGATGAATGGATAAAGAAGATGTGGTACATATACACAATGGAATATTATTCAGCCATAAGAAGAAAACAAATCCTACCATTTGCAACAACATGGATGGAGCTAGAGGGTATTATGCTCTGTGAAATAAGCCAAGCCGAAAAAGACAAGTATCAAATGATTTCACTCATATGTAGAGTATAAGAACAAAGAAAAAATACTGAAGGAACAAAACAGCAGCAGACTCACAGAACCCAAGAACGGACTAATAGTTACCAAAGGGAAAGGGACTGGGGAGAATGGGTGGGAAGGGAGGGATAAGAGGGAAAAAGGGGCATTACGATTAGCAGATGTAATGTTGGGGGGGCACGGGGAGGGCAGTACAACTCAGAGAAGACAAGTAGTGATTCTATAGCATCTCACTACGCTGATGGACAGTGACTGTAATGGGGTTGGTGGGGGGGACCTGATGAAGGGGTAGTTTAATAACCGTAATATTGCACATGTAATTGTAGATTAATGATAATAAAATAAATTATATTAAAAAAAAGAATTTATTGTATAATTCAGAGGTTACAAAAAAGATCATAAACTGGCAGGATACAACCAGCAGACACTTCTTTGTTTGGCCTTTTTATATCTATATGGTATATTACACACATTTCTCCAAAAATAAGTATGTTGCACAAATTATCTCCAAATGTATACATATATATTATCTCAAACTACCTGATAACATTTAAAGTACAGATATGTCAGATGTAAACATTAATGGCTTCTCTTGAAACACCTGATGATTAAGCAAACTACGACTATAATCATTTCAGTAACAGTCTGGAGCTGAGTAGTAACAGTCTTCTTTGGTCACAGTGCATTCTCCAATGCACCACAGTATCCACACAGTATCACTCATTTCTGTCAGCTTCCTGGCCCCAACAGGTTTAAGTTTGTAACTCCTGATATGACCAGAGAAAGGACCCACATATTAAAAACTCAATGAGCATGTAAATGCCAAGAAGCACAACACAGAGTCAAAATTATGTCAGAATGTGAGCTGGAAATATGAGGAAAAATTCCTGGGGATTTGGAATGTGATCCAAGCCTTTTATACTTATTTTACAAATGGTGAAACTGAGGCACAAGAAGTAATTTGTCCAAGATCACAAAACTATTATTAATCCCAGAAGCTGTGATCTTAAGAGTTAAACTAGGACCTAAAGTTCCTAGAGAAAGAACACTAACTACTAAAGGGAAATGATTGCAATTATTATAAATAAGAACCTATAAAACCAAAATTTGGCAGTACTGATCCAGCACTATTAGAAAGAGGTACTTCTCTGGGAAACACAAGGGTTCTAGTCACCATAAAGGTAACCTTTCTTATCCCCATGACCTAGACGAACTTTCCTACAAAGATCAACCACTTCCTTTATGGATGGACGTACTTATACTCATTGCAATTTGGTCTGTGTGTGTACAAGACACATTTAGAAAGAAAAAGTGAAATAGTGCTCTACACAAAGAGACAATGCCTTTGAGTTTGCTAAGCTTAATCTTCTAAGTAAAAATTCACACTGTCAGATACAAGAGAGAGGTTGCCTTACTAACAGACACGAGTAATGCAGTACATATTCCACCAGAGTCCCAAATGAAGCACAATAAACTGATGTCCTGGTTTACACATCCAGTTTTTGTGAGCTTTGTGAACTCTGGGCATGGCGGTAGAACTTAGTTTTCTTCCAGAAAAGTGGTGGACAGACCCTAAAACATGGCAACCAAGCAACTGTTAACTTTGCTATCTCAATGATGAAGGAAGCTTGTTGCTCTCTTGACAAAAGAATGTTGAACAAGTGGGAAGTAATTTTCTTTTTCACCTCACTGAGTTCCTTTGAATCAAACTCAGTAAAAAAGCAAAAATAAATATTTGTTAGATGAATGGACAAGCATTGTGTACTTTCCAGTTTACAAAGTGATTTTTCATACATTCACTCATTTAATCTTCACAAAAGCACTAGATGAGGCAGGAATTATCCAGTTAAACTGAATGGAAACATGACTTGAATTTTGCCTTGGAAGGGAGAGGAGGGATAGGAGAGTTAGATATAATTCCAGGAAGAGATGAGCCTAGTCTCAATGACTTAGTATCTTATCCCAGCAAAACAATCTGCTTATCCTCTTGTTTTACAGTATCCTTCCTGATTATTTCCCAGATCAAGCCATTCCATTTGTTAGAACATTCCTTTTTCTGTCTAGAAATTATGTCCCTTTTTCTAAAAATTGCTGCTCAAGCCTCACCTGCTTCACCAGACGGTACCAGATTAGACCCTCCAGTCTCTTATCAGTATAAAAACACTACCCCTTCCCCTCCCCTTTTCTAACCGGTTACATAAACTAATGCCTCTCAGCTGTTTTTAGTTATGCAATATATTTGTTGTCATACCTGCCAACTCGAATGTACGAGCTGTTTGCTGCTCTGGTAAAAAGCATCTTTGATTTTGCTAAATTTCTCCCATTAGGGCACAATTTAATTTAAAGTAACCCACAATATCTAATACAGCTTCTTTCTTCACAGTGTGGATAGCTTTATTTTCATCCCCTTAACGTAACTCTCATTTTAAAAACAGGAAGTAGTGAAAACAGTACATTAGCTTTGAAGATAAATTTGTATTTAAAACTCTCTGCCACTTACTATCTTTGCAGTTCTTTGTAAATCTAAAATTATTTCAAAATAAAAAGTTAAAGGAACAAAAGAACACCTGCCACAACTGTGTAATTGTGGTTAAGCCATGATATTCAACCTCTAGACCTCAGTTTCTACATCTGAACGGTAGGGATTACATGGCCTACATTAAAGGACTGTTAAGGCAACCAGATTGCCTCAAACTAGAGCTCCTCAAAAGCAGGTTTTCGTTAAGTTCTTCAACAAACATTTTACAATATTTTTAATTAGCAAAGTGTAATAATTTCCTTACTCTATAAACTTTGATCAGTGCCTAGCTAGAACTCCAGACATAATATGACTCATTTCCCAATACTTCACTGCCATCTACTACTGACCATAAACACCACTGCAAATAAGAAAAACACCCCACACACCCATAATATACTGAGGTCACTCTGATTATTCATTCTTTTCCACTTGTCCCACATCTCTAGCCTCATTTCCAACTACTCACCTTGTTTATTTACAAATCCATTTGCCTATTTCTTAAGAAGCTTATTCCAGCAAGAAGGGTTAGCTGTGCAGACACCAGTAATGTTTATGTCAAAGCAGCACGTGGAATACCCAACAGTGTGAAGTGATGAGTGACTGCAACATGTACTCATGGAGGATGAAGTGTTCCCTTCCTGAGCAGACAGTCCTTGTTCAGGCATTCATCCTTTCCCCCTTGATCAGTGGTTTTCAAATATTTGTAGCTATAGAATCAAATACCTAAAATAGAAATAAGTAGGAAGCTGCTCTGGAGAACTCCACCTGCTGGGCCCTTTAAAAGAAGTTTAGGGCCATATGATCAAGTATGAAAAATCATTGTCTTAGATTAGTGGTTTTCAAAGAATGGTCTGAAGACCCCTATAAGTCCCCAAGACCTCTTTCAGGGAGTCCATGAAGTCAAAACTAGTTTCATAATAATACTAAGATATTATATTTGCCTCCTTTTTTTTTCTGTGCTGACCTCTGCACTGACATACAAAAACATGTATAAAACCACTGCAATCTGAGCATGAATCAAGACAATGGCCCTAAACTGTACAAATCGTCACTGAATTCTTCACTGCCACCCACTTACAACACACAAAGAAATCCACTTTCACTTGAACGTCCTTGATAAAGCAGAAAAAATTACTGATTGCATTAATTCTCAACATTTCAGTCACACAGCGTTTTAATACTCTGTGACTATCTTTGGGATGAAATGGTTAAGTACTCAAAAGCACTTCTGCATATCAAAATAGAAGCGCTGTCTCAAGGAAAAACACCTACATGATTATTTTTGAGTAGAAAATTGAACCAGCTGATTTTTTCACGGTGTACCATTTCCCCCCTCCGAAGAATGACAAACTATGGCTTTTTCAAATTCAGATTTGAAGTGAAAATTAGAATTTTGAAAACTGTGTCCACTACTATGAGCTTGTCAGCTTCCCAATTCTTAGAAAGACTTATCTGATGAGTGGAATTATTAACAAGTGTGTAAGTAAACTTGTCAACTTTCGGAAGAACTGCACAACTCAGTGAACTGATGATTTCTAAACAAGCCATGTATGTCATGAAATCATGCATGGGTAAATATCCATCAAAGTGCAAAACGTAACAGTGAATTTTAATGTAACATTCCACAAAAGTTCAATGATATAGTTTCAGATTCCATATTGCAACAAACCTTAAAAAAGGTCTGAGTATAGTGTCAAAGGAGAGTATCTACGATTATTTGAAAAAGCTATTAAAACACTTTTTCCAACTACTTATCTGTATGAGGCCAGATTCTCTTCACATACTTCAACCAAAACAACGTATCAACCACCTCTGAATGCAAAAGATCTGCAAACCCAGTGGTCTTGTATTCTATTAAGCCAGACAAATTACTAAATTTTTTAGTAACTTTTAATAAAATTATGTTATTTGTTAACAAATGAGTTAATTTTTTTAATCAATAAGCCTTTAAAAAATCTGTCTTTTAATTTCTAGTATAGTGCATATAACCCATATAAACAAAAGCTGTTTGGAGTCTTCAATAATTTTTACAAGTATAAAGCAGCCCAAAGACTTCAAACTTTGAGAACTGCTATCCTAGACTATTGCTATAGCCTCCTTCTAATCCATCTACCTGACTTGTTTCACGTTTTCCAATTTACCCTAATACCCACTATGCTTAACTCACTCTTAATATCAGACTTAGCTAATGAGAACTATATTTTAAGAAATAGTTATTTCTTTACTAGAAATTGCAATTGTTTCCTACACTGGATTAAGTACAAACTCTTCAATATGACAAATGATTCTTAGTATTTATTATATTCTCAGTGTTGGGACAATGGAACAATGCATATTCATGTGACATTGAGTGTATTAGTGAAATGGAAAGATAATTGAATCACATAGCATTATATTTAATTACATCATTCAACTACAAGCTCTTTTGCCCTCTTCCACAAAAACAGAAATAGAAATTGCTTTATTTACCCTTCCAAATAAGACCTTGATTTCTCCAATCCTAAAGAAAGGGAGGCTATCATAGAAATAAAAAGAGAAACTAAAAACAATGATTCTAGGACTATTAGCTTTTCAGCTTCCTGATGCCAGATTTTCGACAATTTTAGGGATTTTCATGGGTCCTCTTATTTGAACCCCAGTATTTCAGGAGCACACATATACTCAAGACTCTTTAAAACTGTTTTTAGGTTTAACTCCTCCATATTTGTTTATTCATTCAAGCAACCATACTTAACTGAGGGCCTATTATGTGTCAAGCAACCTGAATATGAAGACAAGAAAAAAATATTTTACAATAGTCTCATAAAAAGACAAATAGATAAAATACTAAATGATTTATGATATAAATAAAAGTATCAAATAAGTGTTATGGAAGCTTACGGGGGAGAGAATACCAGGAAAGGCTCCTCAGAAGAGAGTGATGCTTGAACTGAGAAAATGTCACAGAAAATACACGTCTGTTTTTCACCTTTTGCTTTATCTAAACATGAACAAAGTGATGATCTACTTGATGTGAATAGACCAAAGTGACAACTAATTCAATTCCATTAAATCTTAATTAAGAATCAAAAACTAATGGTATCAAAGTATTTCCCAATACCTCTATCTTGTCCAACTTCTAGTTTTGCATCTTAAATATCCTAACTTCTTCCACTAAACATACATCACCCAGTTAACAAACATTTCTTTCTGAGTTTATGGTTGTCACCCTAAATGATTACTGCTCTTTTCTTTTTTTCTTCCAGTTAGTTTCTTCTTCCAAAACAGGGTTTATTTTCACACCTTATTCTACTACAATACTTTGAATTCTGCACGAGAGGAGCCATGAGTTCCAAGGTACAAGAACTACAAAATGCTGCCTACTTTTCTAAGTCTTGTTATTTCCTGTTTTCTATTCCAATACTGTTTTAAGTCGCTAACTGGAGTTTCTTCTGAGTCCCCAGCAGCTGATACAAATAATTTCAGATTTGAACCACAAACCAGCCAATGACATGTAGTTTTATTCTTTCGTTTCTATAACATCACTGACATTCTTTAAACAATCTTCAAGTTTAATTCTCATGGTCCCAGGTTAGGGTACCATTAATGAAGCTTCTACCTTACCATGAACAGAGATGGCAGCAACTAAATCAGAAACACCACTTAAGACTGTGTCTGCTTCCAACTATCGAATGCCTGCCCCTCCTCGCTTCCATAGGGAATCCTCAATAACGAAAGGCTGGAATGCCCAGGGAGGGTGGTGTAGTAGAAAAATGTCTATCTAGACTGAGTCAGATCTGGCGGTGGCTAATTCTATCCTTTCTCTGGGCCTCGGTTTCTCCATCAAAAAAACTTGCACGTGATGTCAGGTAGGGGGATTAGCTTAACTTCTAATAAGGTCCTTATGGTTTTAATAGTCCAGAAACCCCATTTCTCTCTTCTAGTTTTATATGGAACACATAGGAGAACAGAAAAAAAACCTCTTTATTCTCCTAAACCGACCTTTATTCTCAGATATTGTTTTAAAAAGCTAATTTACGGGGGAGATGACAGCCTCTTCAGCAGCTGGTGTTGGAAAAACAGGACAGCTACATGCAAGAGAATGAAACTGGACTACT